>BSBK01008781.1:562500-712500 GCA_027943335.1 Chamaecyparis obtusa | reverse complement strand
AATTGATATGTGGATATTGGGTATTATAATGTGCATAATTTTAAATAATATAAATAAAGTAAATGTACCTTTATGATGACTACTTCAAAGAATATAACATTTAGAAGATAAATGTATTAAATTTGCTTAAGTTATTTGCTATTTGCATAAGATTTGGAAGTGCAATTCTTTTACGGTAGCTTGGTAGACATTGTTTTTCTATTATTTTTGTATTTCAATGTCATTTTGAAACAAAAGTTTGTTGGGTTGGTTAAGTAAATCGCTAGCTAAATTGATCTAGAAATGTGCTAGATTTTACAACCGAATGGTTGACATTTCTAAAAACTTACAATTAAATAATATATCATTAACATATCTAAAATGTGCTAGCTAAATTGATCTAGAAAAGAATGGAATAGCAATGCTAGTTTTGTAACTCCAAGTTGGAAATGAGATGTTGAACCTAATTTTAGATTTTGTCAGACTCCATCTGTGTTGTAAAATTAGATTTGTGTATAGAATTTGAACATGAGTAAAATGAAAATTAAAACAATCTAAAAAAAACTACTAAAATAGTTAAATCAATTCATTGAACCAATAAGAAATGAACAAATCTATTTAACTAACATGAAACTACATGCCTACTTTTTTAAGAATGAGGAATAATGGGTGTCTTCTCCCCATATCATAGCTTTGACTTATTAGCAACAGAGTGTGAATACACTGGTTCTAGATTGTCTTCCAAACAACCCATTGAGATTTGGTCCTACAAAAAAATAAAAATTAACACAATAAATTTTATAGATCTAACCAAAACAAAAAATACCCAAATAATCTGCAGCTTTGATATTATATTATCAGAAATTTAAATTCTATTATATTCTATTGTTTATAATTGTAATAACAAATTTAAGAATAAAATTATAATTATTGAAAATTCAAAGATATTATATGGGAAATTAAGTAATTACTAAATTAATACTAATTAATTTATTATTTCTTTTCTAAAATAATGTATTCTTTAATTATCTACAATAATATATTTAAGATATATTTACTTATCTAATATTATGTTAAAATTCTATAAAAAATAATATTCAAAAGTTGAAATCATTAAATATATTCATTCTAAATAAAATAATATTTTTACCAATCTAATATTATTTTCAAATTATTTATAAAAATTAATACTATTTAAATATATTCATTAATGAAAAACAGTAATCTAGATAGGCAGATTAATAAAAATATTTTTAAATAAATTTATTTAAATGAAAATTATTTTTAATTAAAAAATATTATGTTTTTTTATCAATTAACTATTATATTGAAACTACTGTTTTTACAATATATTAAAAAATAAGATAAGATATACCTGCACGTATATATCTTTCCACTTAATTTCACTTAATTTTTATTAAACCAATTTACATAAATTTAAGTATTAAATATTCAACAAAGTTGTATAAGTGACAAATGTTTTGTCATAAGTAACAGTGCATAGTACAGCATTGACAGTGAGACGCGCGGTGGATATGGATGCAGCTCCGTTAAATGATCTCATTAAATTTGCATTAAATGCTATAATACTCTGTCACCATGCGGTTTTTTTAATTTCTTCTAATTAAAGTTTTAAAATATCATTTTTCTCCTTGCCTTTTTTGGCCACAGCCAATAAGAATATAAATAATTAGCATAATTTAACTTTCTTAAATATGTTAAATTATTGAACTTTAGGAAATACAACCAGACTTCAAAAATCCTCAATCTTGATTGATCAAATTAAATAAAATTTGCATATAACGGATGCAGTAGTTTACCTGCCTTTGGCAGGAACTAATAATCATAACATTATGAGAATATAACTAGGCGGTCTTCATATTCAAGGATATAGCCAATTTTGTCAAAAAGCTATGAACATTTCCAAGATATTCTTCCCCGAGATTAAATTTGGTGGTGCACTCACCCTCGTGACCATTTGAAGTGAGTCCCTCGTTCGAAAAAGGGGTATTGTCTATGTGGGTAATATTTATGGAGAATTTAGGAATGGATGTTTCCTTTAATCCTAAAATTCTTCGCTTCGGCTCCTACACGGCGTTAATTCTCTGGGGAATAGAATTAAAAGTCCGACGTCTACTATACTTAGTGCGGTGAATTCAAAGCAAATTATTTTGATTGAAGACCATATATGTTTTCGTAATGGTCGGCAAAGACTTTGTAAAGCGACAGAATTCGGATCTTAGTGCGTCAGTCAGAGAGACTTCGACTTCAATACCGCTGGTACTGTGAGCTTAGCGTTATGGGTAATCCTCGTCCATACTTTCATAACTCAGCGCCATTAAAGCTCTGTAATTTACACTTGTCTTTTACTCTGTGATCTCTCTCTTGAACATAACTGCTGTTTGGTTAAAAATGATAACGACGAACTGTTTTTCTTCCACTTGTCTTTTAATTTTGTTGCCCTTGCCACTCTTCTTTATATCGTGCTCACTATTTGCAGAGAGCCTTGCTATGCCTTCCGCAACTCCATACGGAGGCGGAACTTGGAACAACAATATCAAGTCTTTACATTTCCTGACACCTTCACTTTACAAAGATGCACTCGTCAGGCCGATTCTTTTGAGCAACAATATCTCATATAATGATATGAATCTGCAGTTTGGATGTGGATTCTTCTGCTATGGCAGTCCTTGTGACACAGGCTACCTATTTGCAACGTTCTTTGTTGTCTACGACACTGATGGCAGCCTGTTTGATATGGAAATGACGTGGAGTTCAAACAGAGACCAGATGGTGCAAGAAAATGCAACCCTGACACTCAACTCCACAGGAGAACTTGTGTTAAGGAGCTCAGATGGCACTCTCGTGTGGTCTACAAATACATCTGCCCAAACTTTTCAAAAGATGGCGATACAAGAATCTGGAAACCTTGCTCTCTTTAACACCTCTGGTGGAATCATCTGGCAGTCTTTTGATTATCCAACTGATACCATGCTGCGAGGGCAGAAGTTCAAGGTGGGACATAAGGTTACTGCAAACATTTCTCCTAAGAATACAAACCAAGGCCATTTCTATTGCACCTTGCTTAATGACAGCTTTGCTACGTTTACAGCCTCTGCACCGGCTAAAATGTATTTCAGATATCCCGAGCCACGAGCAGGTGTTGAGTTATCTTATATTCAGTTTAACAACCAGTCTGTCAATATATATTCTCAAGGAGCACGATCGCCTACGATAAATTTATCAGTATCTAAAACCTACCTTTACTTTAGGATAGAATCAGATGGGCATTTGAGGGTCTGCTCCATCCTAAGAACAACAGGAAGATCTTGCCCTGACTATCTGCCATCCTTTATGGAATCTGTGACCGAGTGCGATTATCCAAGGCCATGCGGCGACTATGGTGTTTGCACAAATGGTCAGTGCAGCTGTCCAACAGATGACAATTCATTCAAACCGATTGATGTCACAGAACCCAATTTAGGATGTGCTCCACGCATTCCACTGCTGTGCTCAGAAAAAAGTGGGCGCAAAGATCATCACTTTTTGGCACTAGATCACGTTTCCTATTTTACTTATGTTTATGAAAATTCTTCCATGCCAGGGTTGGTGTCAAGAGATGCATGTAAAAAACATTGCCTCAAAGACTGTTCTTGCAAAGCTGCTTTTTTCAGGTATGGGGGCAATTTTTCTAGTGGTTATTGCTATCTAGACTCCAATGTGTATACCACGAAAACTAACAGTCCAGCAGATGAGTTTTACAATTCCATTGCTTATATTAAAATCCAGTTGAGATCCAACCACATTAATTCCTTAGTTGTCGTCATCATTTGTGCTTCCACTGGTGGAGCACTAGCTCTGTTTATCTTACTGTGGGCACGGATAAAAAAGTGTCAAAATAGCAGACAACAGAAAGAAAAGGAGGAAGGTGAATGTGAGGATGATCATGTCAATTGGCCGGCAGGCTTGCCGTTGCGGTTCTCTTTCAAAGAGTTGCAAGACGCTACAAATGACTTTAGCATTAAGTTGGGCCAGGGAGGATTCGGTTCAGTTTATGAGGGTGTTCTGTCTGATGGCTCAAAAATAGCAGTGAAGCGCCTTGATGGAGCAGGACATGGACAAAAGGGGTTTAGGGGAGAAGTGGAAACGCTAGGGAAAATTGATCATATCAATTTGGTAAGACTGAAGGGCTTCTGTGCCCAAAAATGTCATCGAATGCTTGTATACGAGCACTTACCAAATGGATCTCTAGATAAATGGATATTTTCAAACAAGAAGCATCGACGTTTGCTGGATTGGAAGAGTAGATCCAAAGTAGTTCTTGATATTGCAAGAGGATTGACATATTTGCATGAAGAATGTCAAGAACGTATAATACATTTCGACATCAAGCCTGAGAACATTCTCCTCGACCAGAATTTCAATGCGAAAGTGTCAGATTTTGGCTTGGCAAAGTTGATTAACAGGGAGCAAAGTGAAGTGATAACCATGATGAGAGGAACACCAGGGTATACGGCACCTGAGTTGTTCAACATGCATATCACAGAGAAGGCAGATATATTTAGCTTTGGCGTTGTCGTGATTGAAATTGTCAGCGGAAAACGAAGCAGAGAGCTTTCAAATGATGGCTTGTATTCATTGTTAAAAGTGAAGGCAGGGGAAGGGAGGTTAATAGATTTGGTGTATCCAGTACTCGAAAAGGAGGAAACGGGCGTAAAAGAGGAGGCAATTAAATTGTTAAAAGTCGGGATGTGGTGTACTCAGGTTAATTTTACGGGGCGGCCAGCCATGTCCATTGTGGTGAAGGCATTGGAGGGTTTGATAGACACTTTCAATGATGTTCCATGCGCTTTAGCAGGGTCAACAGTTGTTTCTGATCATCAGTCTCTCTTCTCATCTCAGCTGTCTTATGCTCCTACAACTTCCGTGCTATCTGGACCTAGATGATTTGGTTATTTGTTTATTTTCCTCTACAGTCTACATGATTTTCTTTTATTTTCCATCTCTGGTTGTTCAAATATGTTCGTATGCTGGATAGGTTTTATAGTCCGCCTATAATCAGGCAGTTTCTATCTTTAGATAAAATATGACTATTTGAAATTTTTTAAGTAGGCTGGGAGTTCTCTAATTTGGCGATAATTTGTGCTCGGAGTTGCACAAGGAAAAATATTTGGAGTTTCCAATGTTAATTGACTGTTATTTTACACAACAAATTGCCCAGGGGCTTATGTTTTTCCCTCTGATAAATCTGCACAAGGATAAATCTGCAAGAGAAAATCAATCTACTAATTGCATTTTACACAACAAATTGCCCAGGGGTTTATGTTTTTCCCTCTGATTAACATATTAATTTCAAAGCTCTGTTACCGTTTTAACCTTAGGAACAATTGTCTCTTGTGAAAATCTTTGTATGCTCTCAAATACTATTCTCTTTTTTAAGATTTTCCTCTCTATTTTCTGCAAAATGCAATTGCCTGATTAATTTTCCCTCGAAGGTTTACAAATTTTCAATCATCTAAAATTATTTCGATGTTGCCCAGCCAAGAGGTTTAACTAAATGTATTGTTATTGTTCCCCTGCCAAATGCCTGGGTTGTAGAGTGCAGGACAGGATGGGGGACTTCGCATTCCTACTCCATAGTCCTTGTTTTCCCAAGAACCCCAAACCCAATGTTATCACTTTTCTCCGAGTTTTAAAAAATCAGGTATCCCCTGTTTTAGAGTTCCGAGTTTAGCCCCAAAATCCAAAATCTCAACTTCGTTCAATATCCTGGAGTTCCTCTCAATCCCAGAACTATGTGATCCTAGATCCCAAGGTCCATGAGGAAACTGGTTGGTTTGCACAGGATAATTTGACGAGGAGACGAATAATGTCTAGGATTGTATATTGCAGTCAGAATTGAATTGAACTGTGTAATTTTTAAGTCAAATTTATTAATCTATGTTTCATAAATAGTAATCAACTTATACTCTCTGTTGTCAACCATAAACACAACTCTTTTTGCAGATCTTCAGAGCTTAACCAAAGTGTGGATCATCTTTATTTTGGATCAAGTAAATGCTCTAACATAGACTCAAAAACCTCTGTAAATGTATTATCTGTGAAAATGTCCTATCTTGTGCTCAAGTCTAAGATAAAAAAGAGTCCTTTTTTGGAATTCAACTATATAGTTTTGTGAAATTTCTATCCACCATTATTATAATAGTTAAATAAATAGAATAAAACTTTATATACAAATGAAACAATAAGATTACATAAGAAAATCTGTCTAAATGAAAAATTATGAAAATAGTTCAATTCAACTGTATCTCAATGAGTATGAATGCTTCTTTAATAGATATTTTTTTGGTAAGCATAGATATAACTCTAAACTTTCCCGTGTTCAAATCAATCAATTCAAAACTCTCTAATTAAAATATCTTTAATGGCTTCCATTAATTAAGTGACTTGTCTGTGGACGCCTGATTATTCCAAAACGGGCCTACTTATCTTCCTTTAGACAAACCAAATTTAT
Organism: Chamaecyparis obtusa; assembly: GCA_027943335.1. Classification (NCBI taxonomy): domain Eukaryota; kingdom Viridiplantae; phylum Streptophyta; class Pinopsida; order Cupressales; family Cupressaceae; genus Chamaecyparis; species Chamaecyparis obtusa. Next base: position 706,007 of record BSBK01008781.1, on the reverse strand, counting down.
TGAGAAAGTTTTAGGAGCTGGTAGTAATATAATAAACTGAAAGAATTTTGTACCATAATTATGTGATTGAAATTTTTGCAATCTTCATAAACTTATAATCTCAAATTCTAGTAAAGGGATTTACGATACCTTTTCCACAAATTTATGTTGTAAACACTTCAATCATCGCATCCAGTGAAATGACTTTTCTCTGGACACTTTCAATTACATTTACTTGTCAACAAATCGCTTCGAAACCAATATTCATTTAGATGACTGCCTCATGAGGCAAATCTGACATACGGTTCACAAGCATTCGTCTGCGTACTTCATGTTTGCACTCACATTGTGTGTGGTTCACATTTCAAATGTATCTCTGCAAAGCTTAATGCTTTGACAGATGCTCATATGTTCTTCAACTTCTTTCTAAGCTCTGATTTTGGCACGGGCCGGGAGATTTGAATTTTACACCTTCCGTTTTCACCAAACCCATTTTGAGCATATCGTGGCATTATGTTCACGAGCTAGCATCTCTGTCTGAGGCATTGTGACAAACAGTTCGCGTGCATTCTCTTGTTTCCACACTCTGCGTATATTTCTTCAGGCGACATTCCCAAAGATACTCTGTCAGTCGGTTCATGTATGTTGTAACCTACCAAACCATGCGTGTGCAAAGTTTTTGGTTCCGAATTCTGCATACATGTTGACAGTGAACACCAACAATAAAAGCTCGTTCTCATTACACACAGGCAGAGACGATATTAGCAGAGGTCGTGGACTTGGCTTTACACCTTCTGTTCTGTATTTACTTGAAAATTTATATTTCCCTTTTAACAGATCCATTCCTGCAAATCATGCCTCGATCGCATTTCCTTGAGGCATTTCATCATTCAGTTTGAAATCCTTGTCAAGGTGTGGAAAAATCTCTGTTCACTGTGCCCTTGATAGATGTCGATGGCCTATTTCAAGGCTTCCATCAATTATTTTACTTCATTCTTTGAAAGAATGTTTGCCCGAGCAATTTGCCAAACAGTTCTCCTGCAATCTCTGCTTATACGTCTTACACCTAGACGTTTGCATGAAGCTCCCTCAAGACGTTCTGTCAAACAATTTATGTCTTTTTACATCTCATATCTGACAGAGCATTTCCAAATGTAACATTGTATCTAAAGTTTCCATACGACACATGCACAATGAGGATGGTATCGTGGGTTGTGGAGTTCGGCATCAAAACAAATCCCTACAAATTTTAGAACTTTTAAAAGATTACAAAACCAAGACCAGGAGATTCTCTGAGTAACTAAACGAATCAACATTTAGACAAACCTGTAGATAGTAATTTTCTTACATTAAAGATGCAGAGCTCTCAAACCCAGGGCCGGTTTTGCACACACCCTTCCAGCGACGCAATGCTGGATTTATACTAATGCTCGTCCGTGGAAAAGATGGCCGATTTTGAATCCATGTCCACACGAAATATAGATGTTTTGATGTAACTTTCAACACAAGGCCACATCAGCAAATTTCATATAAAGATAAGAAATCGGTCAACCAGTCAAAGGTCAAATGCACAAGTCAACTAGATACAAATATATTGCTGATAATAAATGAATAAAAGTACTATTACGACCATTACTATTGAAAAGATAAATCATACTTTTGTCCAAACAATAACATAGTAAGTCGACCATTTGTCAAATCACATCAGTAAATGATAAGAATTAGATCCAAAATATGTACTTTTATATTAACGACATAAGTAAATATAAGAAAATTTACCAAATACCACAATGTTGATTACGAAATGAAAAGTCCTTCCTGTAAGAAACTTTAGAAACCTGTTACAAAAGTCAGCAAGGGAGAGACTATTGTGGGAGTGTGTTTCCACCCTACCACGAAGCATTAACGCTTCCCCAAAATCTTTCTTGACATGAAAGATACCCAGCCTAGCTAGAAGTAAATCTAATAAAGTAAAACTAAGGGTGCTATTTGATACATTCACAATCAAGTTTCAATATAACATATCATGGACTTCCAAAAAACAAACCTTGTATATCTACTTCCATTTCATACATATGGAAAAGATTGTGCAAAGATTCTCCTTTAATACATAGTATATCATGTTTCATGAGTGCATTAGACATACATAAAGGAACATAACAACATTGTTTTCCTAACTATCAAAAATATGTCAAGCTCATCATTTCCGCCATTATCTTTTTTAGTTCAAATGATATTTATAACTTGACTTCATCATAGTACATGGAAAAAACCATAAGCATCATGCTGATATATTAAAACTAGAAACATCAATTCTTTCTTGAGCAATATGTTGAAAATATTTTTTATTTCGTATCCAACCAATATTATAGAACATATACTTAGTTCCAGTTTAAGCACAAGGTTAACGAACATTCCATCCTCTTGGTTCTCAATAGGTAATATAATTGCATAATAAATATAAGTTTCTTTATAGGATCTTTTATTTCTTTAAGCACAGAGAAACACAATAAACATTCTTGCATACTTTAGCACATGTAAACACCATTTCTTTATTATTTTATCTGGTATTCGAAGTAATCATAATCTTCAATAGTATGTACTTTGTATTGAATTAAATATGGCCTTATATTCATATAATCATTTAGTCATTCTTAGTATTTATCTACACATAAACACTCAATGCAAAGATAATGAAAATAAGCCTACACATAGGCATAGTCCTTCCTTGATGTACTAACCATGGTCAAACTTGTAAATGAAAGGTTGCACAAGCATAACTAACTTGGCCTAATTTTCATAGGTTTTATCGAAATCTTTCTAAGGTAATCTTAATTAACTGGATTCTATTCAACCAGGTGGGTAGCTCCCTCCCCTAAAATAATAAATTATCCACTTAATAGTTAAGGTTTTTGATTTCTTCTTTCCAAATGGATTGATCACAAAATAACATAAAATTTAAGTTTATCCTCTCCTATTAGGATTTACTTCTTATTTAAATAGCCATAAATACTCAACCTCATACAAACTTCTAAAGGAAGTTCATCAAGTTTTCTATCGCAGTTTAAATAAGTAAAAACAAGAAGTTTGTTCCTGAGTTTTATCTTTAACCATAAGTTAAATTCGAAGGTTGTCAAAGACTTTCATTTTTGTTTACTATCTTTTCTCTTTTCAGATAATATTCACTTTCTTAAATGATCTTACTAATTACACATTCTCATAATAAAATCATAACCATCTTCACATTTCTAATCATTTAATAATTTACTCAATTCATCTTCTTTGATATGTTGAAATATGGTTTACATTTGAGTGTAATTTTGTAATGAAAATATATACATTTAAATTTGGTTTTTACTCTAAAATCATTCTAAAATAATGAAGTCAAAGAGTTTTACTAAACTTTTCAATCATTTCTTGAACTTAGTTCATCTATTTTCCTTTTAATAAATTTGTAAGACTACTCATATTTTCTCAATCTAATATCTCTTTTCAAGAATTATACACAAATTCTTATTTCTCTAAACGTTTATAAAAATGAAGAGATCTTTTATAAGAACAATATATATGCAAAAGAAATACTATATATCCTTCACAAACATTTTTAAATCGAAATAAAATTTCTACTCACTAATCAAAACATGAATTCAACAATAAAAGAACCCATTTTTTTTATTAGAAGAAATCTGGACTTGAAATACTTCTTATTCTCCTCTTCTAGGTTGAATTTGTTCCTTCTTCCTTCTTCCTTGCTTCTTGTGTGTGTCATTCTTTCTTTCTTCAAAAATAATCTCCTCCTCCTTCAAATAAAAATCTCTTTCCAAAAATAAAACTCTCTGTTTCTTTCTCTGTTTTTCTCCCTTCTAAAATGAACTCTCTGTCCTTTTTATAAAACTTCCCGTGGTCTGATATTTTCATTATTTTATCATATATAAATATCTTCCTTCTTTTACGTCTCTTATCTTCTTACAATAAATTATCACCAAACACTTATTGTTTGGTCATTCACGTGGGTGGAAAATGCCAGCAAGTAACTAAGGATAAGATAAATATTAAAATCTCCCTTGAATTCTGGCATAAAATATGGAGTCAAACAAGGAAGACTCCTACTGCGCATGCCATTCCTCCATTATGAACGCACTGCCCAAAATCTGACATACACTGTAGGTGGTCAATTTAATATCTTTTGTGGGCCAATGGGTCGTGACATTTGATCTCAGTGCTTGCAAATCCCTGCACAGCCCATAATTGCACAAGAATGAAAACTAACAAACCCATTCTTACCATTTGTGCCAACTCATCTTCCCAATAAGTGGCATAGAGCCCAATGCACTCAATTTATTGAAGCCCAAAACCATCAAAATGCCCATAAGTTTACAGGACTCGAACTTGCGACCAATGCAATTCTTGCATCCCTAACTACAACCCTAGAGCATCATTTCAACTGTTAGAGTAATCATACTTTATGCTTATTAATTAAATCACTTTGGTTTAATTAATTAAGTCATTTATTACTCTATTTACTTAAGCTATCTTTTAGGTGCATTATAATTAATATATTTATTAATTATAATGTGCAACCTAGCTTTATTTTTTGCTTTATAGCTTTAGGGTTTTATTGTTCACCTATATGGTTGAACCCTTTGTACATTCTTTTTAGATAATCTTGGAATACAATTGCTCTTTACATGTCCATAAGATGTCTCTGACTTTTTGGCCTCCATAGATTTTTCTTGCTTCTGTTCTTTGCTTCTTCCATGTGACAGGGTTATGCATGCAGGTGTTCTTGGGAGATTAGTATTTCACCTAATCTAACATGGTATCAGAGCCATCTTGCTGCTCGCTGTTTGTATTTTTGTTGAAGTGATTCAGAAGTAGGACATTATTTTTTGTTTCTTTTTTACCTGCAAAAAAGAAAAAAAAATTTGGGGGGGCATTTTGAGCAAAAACGGATGCCACCATTGCGTCCGGAAGGTCCGAGATAACCAGAATCCATATAAAATTTGTCCATTTTGGACACTTTTGCAATTTGAGGCAAAATTTTTTAGGTACCAGGCTGTACAACCTGGCACGCGGATCGAGATGATGATTTTCAAAAAAAAATTTAAAATTTTTTTTACTAGGGGGCGGCCTCCCGGGCGCCACCCCGTGGCCTCCACCGAGCCGCTAGCAGCTGCAAGCGTTGTCGCGGCCCCCGCCGCCGCCCCCATCACCGGCCACCGGGCTCCCTCCGCTCCGCCACCACCGGCCACTCCACCCCCGGGCTCCGCGTCCATCCGCGGCCCCTGCTCCACTGTAGAGCCACCGCCGGCTCCTCCGCCGCCCCGCTGGCCTCCTCCGCCGGCCCCGCTCCACCCACCGCTCCGCCGGCCGCCCAACGGGTTTTTAAGCCCTGTGGGCCCTAGCAACGGTCACATGGGTGACCGGGAGCTCTGGCTCCAGCCCCCTACGCGCGCCATGCGCCCAGGGGCTCTATTTTTTTCTAGCCCTAGGGGCTTAAAAATCTTTTTTGGAGCTTTTAAAGGGTACTTGGGCCTTTTTTGCTCTATTTGGAGCATACGGAGGTCTTTTTTGGACTTCTTTATATCGTCGGAAAGCTCTTTCCAAGATCTTTCCAATTATGGAGTTTAGAGTTCTTGGCTCTACTATTTTGACAATATTATTTTCTGTCAAAGGTGATGTTTATTTTTTGCCTTCCGGGAGCCATATCTCGCTCATCCGGACTCTTTTTTGGGCTCACCATATATCGTTGGAAAGCTGGTTCTGTGAGTTATTCAGTTGCAGGGGTCCTTTATCCAGATCCTGCTCTAGGTTTTCTCTCCTTTGAGTTTTGCACTTTCACACTCTAGCGGATTACTTGGGTTTTACAGGTCCTGGGATCTCTTCTTCTGTTCTTTTGGCTCACTCTTCTTTTTGACTTCTGAGCATTGTATGCTTCTCTTTTGTAGCATTTCTTTTCTATAAACGCACTGAGATAAAGTGCCTGCTTTTGCATATCTGGGATCTTGTACTCCTTGTGTTTGTTTGTACTCGCACTCAGTTATAAAGTGCCATGGGGGGTTATGATGTTTTTGCCTTTTGTGCTCATCCACCTTTGTCAAGTGAGTGTACCTTCCATGACATTAGCCCATGTTATGTGTCTATGACACCGCCCTTTATCCTGTGCTTGTACTTCTATTGCACTGTTGGTGTCCCTGATTCTTCTTCTTGCAGATGTTTCTGGCATTGCATTTCAGTGTTCTTGTCACCCCTCTCCCTGTTCAACATTATGGGGGGGGTTCACCTGTTGGTTCTATTGCTTCCTTGGTTCGATTGAGTGATCTACGTATATAGTTTTTGTTCTTATGTACTAGGCGGATGCAGTGGCTAGGCACCTATGCATTTCGGTGAGATGGTTCATCTACTATATAGACACTCATTCATTCCTATTTTGGAGGTCACCTCTTTGATTGATCAGCTCTTCAGACTTTGTCTTCTCTACCTGATCATGCACTATTTCAGTGGGGGTTCCAGCGGTTACTTCTGACAGTGTTTGCAGCTTTATGTTTCAGAGATGCTTCATACTCTTTCTTGTTCCTTTCTCTGGGACATTCCCTAGATTGGAGGCTTTGTTTCCTTCATCTAGTTTATTTCTTGTACTGGGTACCTAATTAGGCCTTGTTGCCGGGACCCATTTTCTGCTTTCATAGCTGTGCTAGGTTAGCTTCCCTCTTGAGCTACGCTTAAGGGGGGGTGTTAGAGTAATCATACTTTATGTTTATTAATTAAATCACTTTGGTTTAATTAATTAAGTCATTTATTACTCTATTTACTTAAGCTATCTTTTAGGTGCATTATAATTAATATATTTATTAATTATAATGTGCAACCTAGCTTTATTTTTTGCTTTATAGCTTTAGGGTTTTATTGTTCACCTATATGGTTGAACCCTTTGTACATTCTTTTTAGATAATCTTGGAATATAATTGCTCTTTACATGTCCATAAGATGTCTCTGACTTTTTGGCCTCCATAGATTTTTCTTGCTTCTGTTCTTTGCTTCTTCCATGTGACAGGGTTATGCATGCAGGTGTTCTTGGGAGATTAGTATTTCACCTAATCTAACATCAACAACACAATGCAAATCAGCTAATTCTATAAGGTCCTGTTTGGTTGAGGAATTAGAATTTGATTCAAAATCTATTCATCTCACAATAAGGTTTTGAAATTCTAGTTTTGTGTATTCAGAAGATAGTTTAGACCGTTTGGTTGACCCAGAAGATGACTGAGACAATCCATCCTTTGTGTTTGGTTGTCATTTTTGAAATTAGAATTAGAATTGAGAAATTTCTATTTCTGTGTTTGGTTCTACAATTTCAAATTGGAATTGGAATTACATTATCCATTTCTGTGTTTGGTTCTACATTTTGAATTGGAATTGAAATTTGACAGAAAAAAATTTAAGTATTTGTAATTATTATATAATGTTTAATTTAATATTTTATTTATTTTGTTCATTTTTGTATTTATCTTTTATTTTATTAATTTATATTTTTATATAGTAAATCATAAATAAAATTTATTTATTTTTTCACTTATATTGTGAATAGTAAACTTAATTTTTTTAATAATTTTATAGATTATCATCAACAATATTATAACAAGAAAATAATCATTGCATTGCTCGACATCACATCAAAATATAAATAAGTCTTATAGTCTACATATATAACTATTTCTGCATAACGACCCAACAAAGTAGTGTGATTGTTGCACAAAGAAAACATCGTACAAAAATGACATCGACTTTATAGGTAGCCTATGCTTTTGCAATAGCTATCTCGAGCGCCTTGCAAGACTTGCACTCATCATCCACAACAAGTATATGTGTAGAAGGTGCATTTGATGTAGACAGAGATGGGGTGCCATTGGCCCACTGAAAGTAGTCACATCCACCACCATCCTACAATATAAATCTAAGTTAGTATTGCTATAATGACTAATATTTATTCTTTGTAAATATTTTAATATTGTGCAATTAACAACCTTTTCCTTATTTATGCAAGTTCAAAATTTACGCTCTGGATTAGTGTCTGTGTGTGACGTCCTCAACACGCAATGTACTCCATCACCACAGTCACACATAGGGATATTTATCATAGCCATCACCACTATATTGAACAAATTTTTGTTCATCCATACTATTGAAGCAACCAAACTTAGTATTGGAGACAGAAAAGAACATTCATATAACAACATGACTATTTTCTATCAGTACAAAATGAAAAAGTTTCATTTATGTTGATATTACGAATTTATAAAAAAATACAATGAAACATCTATAGCATTAGATAGAAGATGGGGAAGAACAATATCCATGAACTGAATGGTGGTGTGAAAACACACTGTTAAATAAGAAAATACAGGAAAATCCACACTCTACGCCCTTATGCCACACATTTGGCAAGCAACCATCTCATATCTTGCTCATTCTTCCCATTACTATTTGTATTGTTAGATGGTCAATCCTGCATCTACAAAATAAACATGATAGAAAAACTAAACCTTGTTAATTTTAAAATGAAATACACCAAGGAGTACCATCAGAAATATTGACCATTTACAAACATGAATAGTAAACAATCATCAAATAGCTTATTTTTTTATCAACATATGTAGAGTCTCGCACATTTGTGTACATTGAATTTTTTTATCGGATAGTTCATTGCATTCGATCGTGTACATTTTTTTTGCATCAACGTTTCAGATCACACTCTTTGATCCTTCATCAAGATGAAAGAGAGAAAAATAATTGCAATAGAACAAAATGATGGACTTTTCTTTCAATCATTTTTCTCTCTTTCATCCGGATGAAGGATCACAGAGTTTGATTTGAAACGTTGATGCCAAAAATATCTACACAATCGAATCCAAAAGCTATTTCAAACATTTTTAATATCAGCATATGTGTAGTCTCACAATATCATCATATGTGTAGTCTCAAAACTATCCATTTTTGTTTATGTACCTATCATGTGGTTTTGAAAAATGAATGAAATATGAAAAGAAATTCAAGATGAAATAGAGCATTGAACAAAGTAGAATTATTCCACTTAATTTCGTAATGCAACATTAATAACAAGATGGTTAGGGTATGTACATATAACATGGGACATAATCATGAACAATACAGTCATCTACCAAAACACATTTATATAACCATCTCTTTTGAGGTACTAGAAATGGATAGTTCTGAGAGTACACCTTAACAATGCATTAAATTAAGCATTCATCATGTGGTACTTCTTGGTGTATTCCACTTAAATATGTGAAAAGCAACAAGACTAAAAAATGCAAGAATATGTCTATAAACTTTCACGGGCATATTGAATCACAAGAGCTGAAAGAGAGAATAAGTAATTTCCAAATTGCTCGAGTAAATAATTAATGCAGTGAACAGAATTTAATTTAATGTAACATTAATATCTATGAGCAGAAACTCTCCATCGATCATCCATTTCTCTAGTCTGATATAAATAATGAATTTCCCAAAGTTGTGGATAAATTCATCAAGATCTCACTGAATACATTGATCATTATTCCATACATGGTTACTGTTGCAATTTAGAATCTTGATGAACATGATATAGCATTACAAGAAGATTGTAATACAGTATGATGTTCATCAAGATTGACCTCATATTGATCATTATTCCATACATGGCTACTGTTGCAATTTATAATCTTGATGAACATCATACTGCATTACAAGCAAATTATAATGCAGTATGATGTTCATCAAGATTGACCTCAGATTATCATTTTTCCATACATGGCTACTGTTGTAATTTATGATCTTCATGAACATCATACTGCATTACAAGAAGATTGTAATGCAATATGATGCTCATCAAGATTGACCTTAGATTGATCATTATTCCATACATGGCTATTTGAAATTAGATAGCAATCTATAGTGAGGGATACCAATAGAGAGGTAATGAAGTAACCCAACATTATAGAAATAGAATTCAACTGTAGTATAATTCTTATTATAAATTACAATAGTAGCCATGTATGGAATAATGATCAATCTTAGATCAATTGATTAGTTATTTGTCATGATACTTATTCAATTCTAGACACATTCATAAAAGTACATATGGACTTGAGTCAACAATCATTGAATAAGTGATTTAAATGTCTTCTTGTAATGCATTATGATGTTCATCAAGACTGACCTCAGATTGATCATTATTCCATACATGGCTACTGTTGCAATTTATAATCTTGGTGAACATCATACTGCATTACAAGCAGATTGTAATGAAGTATGATGTTCATCAAGATTGACCTTAGATTGATCATTATTCCATACATGGCTATTTGAAATTACATAACAATCTATAGTGAGGGAGACCAATACAGAGCTCATGAAGTAACCCAATAATACATAAATAGAATTCAATTGTAGTTTCAACTGTAGAAGAATTCCTATTATATATTGAAACAGTTTCCATGTATGCAGTAATGATCTCAATCTCGGATCAACTGATTAGCTAGTTTTCATGATACTTATTCAGGTGTAGACACATTCATAAAACTATGAACTTGAGTCAACAATCATTGAATAAGTGATTTAAATGTCTCCTTGTAATGTAGTATGATATTCATCAAGATTTACCTCAGATTGATCATTATTCCATATATGACTACTATTGCAATTTATAATCTTGATGAGCATCATACTACATTACAAACAAACGTTTAAATCATTTTCTTGTACATTTCGAGTCATTGTGTTGAAATGGGGACATTTCTATATGTGCATATTCTCAGTAGATAATATACCAATTAGAGTATATAAAAATAATGAAGCAAAAGGAATCCTTTATCCAAAGTTTCAGCCAAGGGGAATATATTCCACTCTGTGGAATGCAAAAAAATGGGCTACGTAAGGAGGGCTAGAGAAGATAGACTGGACTAGAGAACAATTCAATTCTTATTACAAAGAATTTGATATCGGAGCATGTTCAATTCCTGGAGGGGTTAGTTGTCCCTCTAACATCACCAATTGGTGGGAAGGTTTGAACTACATGAGTCTTAGTCCTATACAGGCCAGGAATTATAGGTGGGTGAGGTTGAACCACATGGTATATGACTATTATACAAATAAATCTAGGTACCTAGTTCCCCCACCAAAGTGTTTGGCTGACATATGAATTATTTTAACACACCATGCCTTGGAAGAACAAGTTTAGGACTCTGACTATTATCACTTGTATGGAGGATATGTATGATAAAAAGTTACTCGTACGGAGGATATGTATGATAAATATTCACTCGTATGGAGGATATGCATGATAAATAGTCACTTGTATGGAGGATATGTATGATGAAAATTTAGATAATGTAATTTGAACATATTATGCAATAAGGAGGAAATCCCAAATTTTCTGTTAGAAATTGGCTAGGGGTGTGAGATTGTAGACAAAAGAGATTTTTTTCTTCTATATAACAAGTGAAACCATTATCTAAAATATAGAAAGGAACCATAAATCTAAGGTCAATCAGAAAATAAACTTCAAATATTTATAGAGCAAGCATCCATGAAGACCCTCATGAAATAAATACCATGTATATCTCCCACATTTAGAAATAATTTATCATATGACAATAGAGAATGATAGAAAATAGCCAAGAATCACAGACTAATCTAAAGCAGTGGTAGAATACATAACTATTATAAATTGTAATAGTATCCATGTATGGAATAATGATCAATCTGAGGTTAATCTTGATGAAATCATACTGCATTACAAGAAGACATTTAAATCACTATGAAAAATAACTTCAAACATTATGAAAAAGAACTTCAAACATTCATAGAGCAGGCATCCATGAGGACCCTAATACAATAAATACCATGCACATCTCCCACATTTGGAAATAATTTATTATATGACAATAGAGAATGATAGACAACAACTAAGAATCATAGATTAATCTAACCATATCTGCAAAATTTATTTGTTCATACTTACTGTTAATTTAATAATTAAAGTCAAATAAACAATGAACTCCCTAGTCAGAAACAAAAACTAAGTTTCAACATAAAAATCATCAACCAAAACATAGTTGCATCAGCATATGTGAACAAACTATGATAAAATTTGAAGTCTTCAAAGTGATAGAAAATAACTACAATCCACCAAATGTGGCTGCAATCTAGTCCACTATCTCCTCCTCACTCATCAGCAAGAACCCTTTGGCTCTTTCACGTTGATCCACGAAGGTGTCATATACCCTCAGGAAAATAGCTCAACTCAATTCAAGGATGGATTTGAGAGTGGTATATGCATTAATCAAAGCATTATCATCATAAAATTTATCAATTTTGTGAAGGTGAACATTGTTGAGGCCATCTTTTATTTTCTTGATTGTTTCATAGTTGACATCCAAGGAAGCAGCCATACTTGCCTTCCTCCTCTTTCCCATCCTTGATGATGATGATGTAGGAGTTCCTCTACCATTTGCAGTTGCAATGGATTGATTGGAATGATTAAGGTCTTTGTCCAAATCAACAGTACTATTAAGATGTATACTAAAACCAATATCCTCTTCATCCTGCATATTGAATGCCTCATCCATAGGGTTCCCTTCTTCAGTCTCATGGGTCATCATAGCTGCATTACCTTCAGCAATGTCATTACCCACAATTACACCCAATTCATTAAAGTATTGGAAGGGCTGCCTCTTATACACTTTGGAATTTTTGAATTCTCTTCTCTGTGTGTTGGCATAAATAAATGGATTAGGTTCTTTGTCTTTCATTATTAACTTTATAAGAAGGCAACATTATTTCAATTAAAATAGTAGAGATACCACCCTTCAGAATCTCATCCTACACACTATCCTCAACATCCATGCATTGAGTTGCCTCATCCCAAGAGAAACCACTTGTATTTCTCATCTCTTTGATCACTCTATATGCAAGCTTTCATGTTTTCAGCTTGTTTTTGAAATTGTCCTTTGTTAGATTCAGGTGAATATCCATGTTGAACCTCCTCTCAATGGCGGTCCACGCTTCTTTTTTGATTCCCTTGTCACCTTTTCTTCTGAGCTATACTTTCTTGAGGGGCAAGTCTAGAAACTTGCATTCCATCTCTTTTGTCTGCATTATCTTCTTTGAGGAAGAAGATATTTGGCTCATGTTATCGGTTTCTTCCATGCTCATCATTAGTTTTGTGTATGCGATGGTCTAGATCAACTGTTCACAATGTGCATATTGTTGTTAATGGTATAAACATATCACATTGAATATATTTATGGACATATAATTGTATCATTATATCTGCATACATCAGTATAATATAGAAAATAAAAAACCAACATGTCCAATACTTCCATATACAAACAAAAGAAAAAGGAAACAATCATGTATATCAAAGTATCTTCATACATTAGTTTACTCAATTGAACACATTGACCTATAAAATTCCAATACTTCCAAATACAAACAAAAGAAAAAGGAAACCATCATGTATATCAAAGTATCTTCATAGATCAGTTTACTCAACTAAAACACATTGACCCATAAAATTCCAATACTTCCAGATACAAACAAAATGAAAAGGAAACCATCATGTATATCAAAGTATCTTCATACATCTGTTTACTCAAAGAAAACACATTAACCCATAAAAGAACAACTATTTTCAGGATCTATTGTCTTCCCACATTCTACTTGCTATATCATCTCTAAACTGTGCCCACTGGTCTCTATCATGCTGAGACAACCCATATGTCTCAAGCATTGGTATATATATCCCATCACGGATCATCTTCCTCTTTTGTACCAATTTCTGATGGAATGTCATCCTCTATCATAATGAAGTTGTGTAGTATGCAACATGCTAATACAATATGGGCTTGTGTCATGATAGAATAAGGCGTGGCATGCCTCAGGATTGGAAAATGCTACTTAAAAATACCAGTTGTACGCTCTATTGCATTTCAAAGAGAGGATTGTTAGTGGTTGAACAACTCTTGTTGATAGTTTATGGGATTCTCTCTTGAAAACTCCTTCAGGTGGTAGTTTGTAAACTGATAAGAAGCAAGAAATCTAGGTGCATTAGGATATCCAACATCCACTAGAAAATATTTTCTTACATATATAAAGTAGATTGTTAAAACTTGAAACATTGATTGTACCCTTGAGTATATTAAACTATGATTTGGCTTACTGGGGGGAACAACAAGAGGATCTTCTCTTGACAGAGCTAAAGCTAGAACACGACTATCCATAGCAGACCCTTCCCAACTAGCAAGGTAGTACTAAAACTTATAATTGATGGAACACACACCCATAACATTTTGCGACAAGTTACCTTTTTTATCACAATATTTACCCTGCATGTCGGCATCGACAGTGAATGGTATATGGGTTCCATTGATAGCTCCAACACAATCCTATATGATATAATACAATCATCAATGGGTAAAAACACCATCAGCTGTTACCTTTTAGGCTAACTTATTTTGTGTGTGAATTTTGTACCTAACTGTAGACACAACACTTCAGTAAAACATTAGAGGTTAGCAAAAAACAAAATACGCAAATAAGACCAATATAGATAACTAGGCAATTTACTGCCTTCTAGTAGGTGCAAGTATGGTATTCTTAGATTAGACCAAGAACAGTGACAATGCAACACCTAAACGAAGGATTTAAATGATGAAAGCAATAAAATATGAGTGCAAATTAATCTATTTTAATTTATTTTTGATGCAATAAGATGAGAAAAAATGATAATAAATTAATCTAAATGGATTGAAATGATATGAAAATTAAGCTAACAATGATATGAAATATGAAACTATAATGAATTGAAAACAAGATTGATCTCACAAAATTCTGATTCGTAAGAAGCTTGATGATTCCTTTGATGTCAATTCGCCAGAGTAAGTATGCAAATTCTGTGGATCCTTTTAGAAGAGCTAAAGCCTTGATTTTATAGAAATCTAGGACTTTGGAGATGCATGAGAAAAAGTCATAAATCACTCTTGATGAACTCAGGTTGATTTTTGAGTTAACAAGAAATTAGAAATAGATAACTCATAAAATCATGCAAAATCATGCAAGAACAACTTTTTAACTCAAATCAGAAGTTTAGATCAACTTTGAACTCAAAATAGATGTTGAGTTTCGAAAAGATAACAACTTGAATTGATTTTCTAATTTAAAGTTTGACTGCTCTTTGAATGTGCACAAATAATCATGAATTAATTAAATTAATTAATTAATTTATCTTCAACTTAACTGATTTTAAATTTAAAAATAACTGACTTGTGGGTTAATCAATTATTTTAATCAAACTTTTATTCAAAAATATATTATTAAATATTGACAACTTGGATTTAATAAATTAAATAAATATTTAATTAATTATTCATAGGAGATTTGATTTATTGTCAAAATTAAATAATATAATTAGGAATAAATAGAATTAAATCTTATTAAATAATTAAGTGGCAGAATTAAATTAATTAATTAAATATTCATCATTTTCAATTAATCAGACTTTAAGATAAATAGGATTCATCACCAAATAATAATTAAATTAAAGATAATTAGAATAAATAGGAATATTGCTAGGAATATTCCCCGATGCAGAATTTATGATAAAATCAATTAAGATTTTGATAATGTGCAGATGTGCCTTAGGTTAGGACTTTTGTATCGATTTCGTTCGATTTGACGATGTAGGAGGTTAATGAACCTATAGCCCATTTTTGGAGTATTACATTTTGCCCCTCTTTGAATCACTATGCAAAGCGCAGTGGCTAAAAGAATAGTCTGTGTTTTGATATAGGTATGAAACTGATTTGAAAGATTAAAGATTAAAAGATATCAACCCGGTCCCAGAATGACTAGGAATCAAGATGATGCTAGCTATATCAACAATGAAACAATGATTACGAAAAAGTGCCAAAATGCATGATTCTAAACTTTATGATTGCGAAGAAGTGAGTGACCGATTCCATACCTCAATGTCCTTGTATGAATCATATTGGTATCACATCCTAAACCCATCAATTATGAAGAACCAAGGAAATAACACTAATGAACCGATAGTTACGAAAAGTTGATACAGTTTACAAGATAGATTTGGATACTAGATGAATCTGATATGCCCCAAGAGATGATAGATTTTCCCCAAGCGATGAGGACTTTAGATGAATCAGCAACTAGATGTGGTTGTTGTCTTGATTACTGAGGAAAGATTGATTGATAGAATTGAGTTATAGACTTTGAATGATGTGCAATGCCATGCCCCCTTTGGGATAAAAATTGAAATCTGACAAGAAAAGTCAGCATTTATAGTTTAGAAGCATGTTAATTGATTTGAGAAGTGGTTATACACGTCCGAGAATGCGTTCTACATCGTTTAGAGGTCCTAGAGACCAAGTTTGACTAGGTTTGACCATGAGTTGACCATGGTTAACCAAGTTAAAATTGTGATAGTTTGATGTAAGATAATCGGTTAAGTTGAATTCTAGATTTCTTTGATGATTGAAGATTGATTATGCAAGTAGTGAATAATATAAACGATCTCAGATTTCAATTTTGATCCTGAAAAAGGATTCTACTTGTTGTTTCATTGGAGGAACCTTCATGTGAGATTCAGCTCTTCTGATATGTTTTTACCATTTTTGAAGAATCGTTTAAGCATTTAAGTTTAATTCAATAATTTGTGAGATCATGCAATCATGCAAAGTGCGAAATGAAATGCAGAATGAAATGCAAACCTAGGACCTAGGACCTAGTCACTGATCATGTTTTGATTTGTTATCATCATTGAACTTTTTAGGTAATTGGATAAATCAATACAATGCCCAGTAGTTATGAAACCATAGACATATGAATATCGATTTGCATGCATAGGAATCAATGCAACACCCATTGGTTAGATAACATGGACATATGAATATTGATTTTATTTCAAAATGTCAGAGTAGATATAAGGACCAAGGCACAAACCCTAGGATGACCTGAATATCATGTCCATTTTGATATAGCAATTTGTATAAGCATCAAAACATAGACATTGTGATGACCATAATACATCTTGCTTTACAAACACATCAAGCAGTCAAGAGATCATTCTAAATCCAATGTGAATTACCCTTAGTGACCCTTTATCATTCACATCCTTAGGTAAGATCGCGTTTTACAGTAGGAGAAAGAACGTACTAAAAAAGACAATAGTTAGATCAAACTTCCTTGAATTTTTTGGGTATCAATGGTCGAGGTACTCATGGCCATCCAATTCGAGATAGAGGCTCTCACAAACGGACACCATTTCAATCCAGAATTTCCAAAGTTGTTAGATTTTTACATACAAGAAGAAAACAAAGAAAAGATTATGCCCCCAGTCATCACTCTCTAAATCTTGTAAAGGACATCATCGAAGAGCTTCTGGGAACAAAATATGCAAAAATCTAAATGTGAATCAATAAGCATACAAGGAGATAAAAGCATGTAAAAAGCATAGATTGTTTTCAGTTTGTGTTTGATGTTTGATTGCATTGTTGTAGATGCAAAATCCTTTCTGGAGATGAGATTGACTGACTGACTCAGATGAATCTTCAAAGGACTCTAACTAGATATGATACGTCTAAGATACATTGGAGGCCATAGGATATGACTTTAATTTCCCCCAAGTTTGAACATTGATAGGGTACAAACGCTTTAATTAATTGGTGTACAGACTAACTTATTGAAAACAGGAATGCGGAAACAAACTGGGAAATATGTACAAACTAAAACAAGACTAAAAGTTGGGAAAGACCAAGATTGCACTGATAGATGGAGAGTTTTGAAACAAGTGGCACCCATTTGCCAGGTTTCCACCATCTTGGTAGAGATTCTATTTTTGCTACCAAGGCGCCTGTTTCCAGGTTTTCACCAAGGCATTTTTTCTTTTTCTCATTTTTTTGTATTTTTATTTTTCCTAATTTTTTTTGTACTTTTGATATTTTTTATTTTTTTTGTGAATCATCAAGGTGCCTATTGCTAGGTTTTCACCAATATGTTCATTTTTTCAAGACTTTTTCCAATTTTAAAGATTTTGTTTAGGACATTTTACCATAAATTGAATGCCTTAGGCGTAGAATTTCTTCAGATGGAGAATGTTGATTGGTTCTTAGAGTTATTCTCCTTTAGTCATTGAGATTTGATAGGCACCAAAGCCAAAATTAATAGTAATAACAAAGGGACCTAGCCAGTTGGGTTCAAACTTCCCCCTGCGCTCTCTATGTGATTGATTTTTAGGATTCTCTCTCAAGACTTGATCACCAACCTGAAATTCTTTATTTTTGACTTTCTTATTGTAACCTCTAGACATTCTCTTTTGATATACTCTGAGATGATCATACGCTTCTTGTCTATGCTCATCTAGTAGTTTAAGTTCTTGCAACCTAGACACTCTATAGTCATCATTAGTTACTAGACCATGCATTTTGATTCTTAGTGATGGGATTTCAACCTCAATAGGCAGTACTACTTTAGACCCATAAAATAAAGTGAAAGGTGTAGCCCCAATGGGCATTCTGATACTTGTTCTGTAGGCCCAGAGAGCTAGATTGATCATGAGATGCAAGTCTCTTCCTATTTTATTAACTGTATGGTGCAAGATTTTCAATAGATTCTTGTTAGAAGCCTTTGCTTATCCATTCCCTTGAGGATAGTAGATAGATGACCAATGTTGTGTAATCTTGAATTTGGCACATGAATCATCCAAGTCTTTGTTCTTAAATTGTCCACCATTATCTGTGACTATGGAATGTGGAATACCATACCGGCATATGATGTAGTTCAAGATGAACATAGATATTTGTTTTCCAATTGCTTGTGTCAAAGGGACTGCTTCTACCCATTTTGTAAAATAATCTGTAGCCGTGATTATATGGGTATGTCCATTAGAAGAATGAGGATGTATGGATCCTATAAGATCAAATGCCCATTGATGAAAAGGCCATTGAGTAGTGAAGGGAATTAGATCTCTCCCTAGAGCATGAATTAAGTTGCCATGCACTTGACACTTTTGACAGTTCTTAGCAAACTTGATAGACTCTTTCTCCATTTCAAGCCAATAGTACCCAACCCTAATAAGTTTTCAAGCTGGTGTTAAACCATTTGAGTGTGACCCACATATACCCTCATGGACTTCCTGTAACTCATGTTGAGACTCTTCCTATTCTAAACATCTAAGAAGCGTACCATCTAGATGTCATTTGTAAAGATCATGACCAATGATGACATACCGAGAGGCATGACAAATAAGGTATCTCTTTTCATGACGGTTAAAGGTATCGGGGATGATTTGGTCTTTGAGATAGGAGAATAGGTTTTTATATCTAGATGAATCATGACCTACAACAGTGAAAATCATGTGGGTTTCAGGGGAGTCATATGCAGGATAAGATAGTGCTTCCACTAGGAACTCGTAGCGTAGCTCATGTTCACGCTGTTGCAATAAAGTAGATAATGTTGCCATTGCATCGACAACCTTATTCTCTTTTCTAGGTATTTTCTCAAATGTGATAGATATGAAATACTTCTTTAGATCATCTACCATTCTCTTGTATGGAATGAGATTTTCATCTTTAGTTTGGTACACATCATTGACTTGATGGATTACAAGTTGTGAGTCTCCATGAATGTGTAATTTTGTTACTCTCCACTCAATTGCTATTTTCATGCCATTAAGAAGGGCTTCATATTCAGAAATATTGTTTGTGAAAGGAAACTTGATTCTAAATTCTTTTGGGATTGAGTATCCTTGAGGAGTTATGAACAATATGCCTGCTGTAGATCCATTCTGTGTATAGGAGCCATCAAAGAATAACTGCCATTCTCTAGAAGAAAGATTCATGATAGAGGAATCTGGGAATTCCATTTGCATTGGTGTATCATCAAATAAAGGTGCATCTACTAATTGATCAGCAATAACTTGGCTTTTAATAGCTTTTCTTTCAACATATTCAATGTCAAATTCACTTAAGAGTGTGACCCATTTGGCTAATCTACCCGTGAGGGCAACTTTGCTTAGTAGGTACTTTAATGGATCAATCTTAGATACTAAATGTGTAGTATGAGCTAAAATATAATGTCTCAGTTTCTGTGATGCAAAGACCATAGCTAGACAAGCTTTCTCAATCATTGAATAGGTTTTTTCGTATGCCACCAATGTTCTACTGATATAGTATATAGCTCTTTCCTTCTTGTTCTCATCATGTTGTGCAAGCAATGCCCCTAGTGATGTATCTGTAGTGGAGACATATAAGATCAAAGGCTTCCCTTGAATGGGAGGCATAAAGATAGGAGGATTTGATAGATATTTCTTGATATGATTAAATTTCTTTTCACATTCATCACTCCATGCAAAGGTCACACCTTCATGTAATGTCTTTGTAAAATGTTGTGATATGTCTGCTAGCTGAGATATGAAGTGTCTGATAGATTGAACTCTACCTTGCAATGTCCTCATTTGACTGATGTTCTTGGGAGGTTTCATCTCCATTATAGCCTTTACTTTAGCTGGATCTACCTCAATTCCTTTCTTTGAAACAATGTAGCCTAAGAGCTTTCCAGAAGTGACACCAAAAGCACACTTCTTAGGATTTAGTCTGAGACTAAATTTTTCCATTCTATCTAGTATCTTGCTCAAGTTATTTAAATGTTCAGCTCTAATCATAGATTTTGCTAAAGTATCATCAACATAATCCTCCATAGTTCGGTGCATCATGTCATGAAAAATGGATTTCATAGCTCTCTGATATGTAGCACCGGCATTCTTAAGCCCAAATGGCATGACATTCCAGCAGAAGGTACCCCATGCACATGTAAAAGTAGTTTTGTCTTGATCCTCTAGAGCAATTTTTATTTGATTATATCCAAAAAACCATCCATTAAAGAATACATTTCAAAGCCTATAGTCATGTCTACTACCATATCAATGTTAGGTAATGGAAAATCATCCTTAGGGCATGCTTTGTTTACATCTTTGAAATCGATGGACACTCTTATTGATTTGTCTGGTTTAGAAATAGGTGCAATATTAGAGATCCATTCCACATAATCAATAACTCAGATAAATCCAGCTTTCAAGAGCTTCTCTAATGCAGCTTTTACCAAGAGTGCAACACGTGGATGCATCTTTCTCAATTTTTGCTTAACGGGTTTAACATTTAGAGCTATAGATAAATGGTGCATTATAAGATCAAGATCCAACCCTGGCATATCTAAATATTTCCATGCAAAGTTGATCTTCTTATCTATTAGGAATGTTGTAAATTTTTGCTTTTCTTCCTCTAATAAAGATTGTGCTACATGGATCAACTATGGTTCTTCTGATATTCCCAAATTGATAGATTGAGTGGGCTCAATTAGAACTAGAGATCTATCTTGTAAATAACTCAGAAGGACATCAAATATCTCATCCTTAGGTGCCTCGGAGAGTTTTTACATTCGAATACATCTTTTATTTTTACTTTTGTAGGTTCTGAGACTGCCACAAAGTGGTTTTCACCCTCAAAACTCCTTTTCTTTTTATTCTTATTCTTATTTTTCTGACTAAGATACTTGATGTTCGACTCCATCATGCTAACGCTTGGTTCACTGATGGAAGTCCTCATAAGCTCAACTGCATTTAGGTAGCAAGCAAGGGCATAGTCATTGGGAAAGGTATAAATACCTTAGTTCAAGTTGGTGGATGTTATGTCAAGAAGGTTAGGGCGTTCGATAGTCAAAGTGGTGAAAGACTGGGAAAGATTGTTTATAGATATGGATTTTTCATCATTGGTCCTAACCTGATGCTCGATTTCAAAGGTGATATTACAACTTAAGACATTCAATTCATGAATAGGCTCAATGTCATTGTGGAAATCTACTTCAGCCATTGGTGGATCAAACTCAATAAGCTCATCATTTCGCTCTTGACTTACATTAGGTTGAGGTGCATATTGGTGAATAACATCAACATGCTTTTTTGTAACAAGTTCATCTAGTTCTAGAATGACTCCCCATTCATAGTCATTTGATTCATCTTTTGTTTCTTCATCTAGACCTCTAGGAAATCTAAGAACATGAGTAAAGTCAGGATGAATACCCCAAAAAGGGTTACCCTCAGATTTTGATTTGAATTCATACTCATAGGAATCTATCTCAGAATAACTACCACTTTCCTCTTTTTGATTGCCTTCGAGATTAGACGGTTCTTGTGTTGCAACTATCTCTTGCTCTATAATAGGTTCTTGTGTTTCTACTACATTAATTATTTTTATTCAGCTTCAAGGAGGTCTTTTATTTCTTTAGGAAAATGCTCATAAGAAATGAGCTCATCGGTGGTGTCTGAATCATCACTATCAAATTGTTCAATTATTTCCCCCTTTAGTTGATTTGCTATGGAAGGCTCAAATTGTTCTAGAACATGCGGGGAGTTCTTGCTAAGATAGAAAGACTTCTTCATGTATCCTAGACCTATTGTATTCTTGTTTGCTCAACCACGATGATCAAGAGGTGATAGAAGACCTTTACCATGTAGTCCTAGAGGTCCTTTTCCTTTATATCCCATCTTTGTAATCAATTTATCCCCTAGGCCATATGACTTAGACAGGATATTCGGTATTTTAGCATCACATTTTTGGACAATTTGAGATTTAGGTTCAACTTTGTATAGCCATGCGAGCAAAACTTCATCCTCTTCAAAATCCTATTTAGATACTTGTTCTACAACAAAATTTCCTTTATATGTTTCAAGAGGTTCTTTAGACTCTGTTTTAGACTATTTCAGAGTTTTCCCATAAGACTTAGGAGAGATAGGGAGAGATGTCAAAGATAAGACTGGCTCTATAGTATATTCTCCCATACCATTTTCTTTGATCTTAACCTCTTTAGCAATGTCTTCCATCTTAGATGTTGAAGCAACGTCTAGCTACTTAGTGGAAGATTCTCTATTATTGGGAACAAGTTTATCAGTACTCTCTTTCAAGCTATTTCAAGTTGTATACAGATCATCTAGAATCGTCACCTCAACTCCTTCATAAGGAAATTTCAAACATTGATGGAATGTAGAGGGAATGGCTTTCATGTCATGTATCTAGGGTCTTCCTAGGAGGATATTGTAAGCCAAAGGTAGATCAAGAACTTGACATATAGTATCTCTAATGACAGGACCTGCTCTGAAAGGTAGGACAATAGTTCCCTTAGAAGATCTTTCTTGCTCATCATATCCTTTGATAGTTATCTTCTTCCTAGGATCAATGGCCATTTCTAAAAATCTCAATTGTGTAATCAAGCTGAAAGAACAAATGTTTAGGCCAGCACCTCCATCTATCAACACATGTTTGACACGACAATTTTGGATCAAGACTTCAATATGCAAAGGTTGGTTATGTGGATGACTCAAGGAGTATCATCTTCCTCTGAAAAGGAAATGTACTATGGAGATGTAAGATGACCAACCATAGTCTAGAATCTGTCTAAATCAAGGTCATCAAGAACATTAGATTTGAGCAGAGCTTTGTCTAGAATGGCTCTATGAGCTGGAGTTATTCGAAGCAACTCAAACATGGAGATTTTAGCATTTGTGTGCTGGAGTTGTTGGAAAATACTATATGAAGTAGGCCTCATGTCTTTAGGATTTGAAGATTTAGATATAGCCTTTTGTTTAGAAGCAGATGAAAGATTGAAAGGCACCTTAGGGACATTTGATGAATCTGGTATTTGTCCTTGTAGGTGTGCCTGAGCTTGTGATCAAGTAACTGCATTAGCTGATTGATTTTCTCTATCTCTTCTTACAATTGTGATGACATTGCAATGCTCAAATAGGCATTGGTCAACCATATTGATAACAACATTGTTTCCTGAGTAGGCATAATTGACTTTAGCACCCATATTAGGTTGAGAAGAAGAATCTTCTTTACCATGTTTAGGAAATGATTATGTGAATGCTGTATGATCGTTATTGCTCTTATGATTGTCAATCGTGATGTCACCATTATCAATTTTTTCTTGTATAATGTGCTTCAAGTGAATACAGTTATTAGTCTTATGACCTTTATTGCATTGGAATTCATAGAAATCATTCTCTCTCCACCATTTCGGTTTAGGTTCTGGATCAAAGACTTTCATCTTAGGAAAGTAGATATTTTTTTTGCCAATAGAGTTTTCATGGAAGATTCCAAGGACTCTCCAAGAGGAGTGAATTTTTTATTAGGATCTATAGCCCAAGGTCTATAATCAGATGACTTTTTGTTAGATTCAAATATTTTAGCTTCAGCAGCTTTGATGGCTTGGGTGTCAACAGTGAGATTAAAAGCGGGTGCCTTAGATGGGGCACAAATATTATCAACAATGCCATTTGTGACAATGCCTTTATTCTTGTTCCAATTTTTTTTCTTGTCCTTAGAACTAGATCCAGATTCATACATGTCCTTTTGAAGTGATATGTCTCCTTTTTTCACAAGTACATTCTCAAAGTTGATTGCATTTTCTACCATCTTATCAAAGGATGTATGATTTTGCATTTACAAGTGGTAGTTGAGTTCTGGAACAAGATTGTTGATGAAGATTTCCAGCTTCTCAGTTTTTGGAATGGGTGTAGCATATAGAGAAAATTTCTTCCTCTGTCTCTTGAGAAATGTTAGGAATGGTTCACCTAGATGTTGTTTCAGATTGCAGATGTCGATCATGGTGATTGGATGTTGAATATTGTAGGAGTATTGCTGATAGAATAGTTTGATGAACTCCTCAAAATTTTTGATAGTTGGAGGCATTCTAGAGAACCAATGAATGGTTGACCCTCCCAGAGATCGAGGGAAAAGATGCATTAAGTAAGTTGGTTCATGCATGAACTCCATGGATTGAGTACAGAATTCCCTGACATGATCTTGAGGATCAGAGTTTCCATCATACTTATCATACTTAGGCATTTCCACTTTTTTAGGGAATGGTGGCATGTACAAGTCTTTATTGAATGGAAAAGGGCATAGAGCTCCATGGAGAACTCCTTAGGTTCCTTTTATTTTTCAAGTTTGTTAAGTTTGACTTGCATAGCATGCATCTGTTTCATCGTAGCCATGAGAGGATTTTCTTCCTCATGTGTGATGATATCTTCAACATTAAAGTTGGGATGAATTTTAGCTCCTTGATGAGCTAACTCTAGAAAGTATGCTTCTCTATCTTCCTTCAAGAAATGCTTCATCATTCTTTTGTAGTTATCATCATTTTGATATTGGGAAATTTCAGAAGGTGTAGGTTCTTGATCCATACCATGTTGAGATTGATGTCATTGGGACCCATGATGTGTCCTTCTGTGAGACATGTTAGGAGTTTTAGGGCTCCCTAGATTAGATTGAGGTGGAGTTTGTTGATTACCTCCGTGAGTTGATGGAGGGGGGATGTAACCAATTTTCAATCAAAAGTTTCCAAGACTGTCATCTTCTTAAAGATCAGAATTATAGAGTTTCTCAAGAGTTGGAACTTGGAGAGTATTCAGAGGTATTGTATGGGATATTTCTCTAGATTTCTTGTGTGATGAAGCTCTAGTTTCCACCATTAACCTTGGGTGAAGCCAAAGAATAAGATGAAGACAACTGAAGAATGAATTTATTCTAGAGGATCAAATGATGCAACCTTGTCAAGATTAAAGTGATTAAAGAATAGATCAGACGTAAATGAAGGATACTGTGCCACAATAGTGTCGGTAGATGCCCAATAGATGGCAAGCACGAGCTCACAACACTTAGTCGTTTAGTAAAAAGATTGAATTTTGAAGATAATTTTGACAAGGTTTTGACACAAGATGAAAAAGACTCAAATTGATAAATCAGAAGGCTAAATCAGACTCAAGTGACCACTTTAGGAAAATGAATGTATTCGTTATAGGTTTTTCTCTGTTCCTGACACAATGATTTGTTTGACAGATTCTAGAAATAGGTTGTAAAATTAGATTTTTGACAAATTTGACTGATCTCTAACAACTTTGACTTTGGCTTTGATACAACTTTTGAAATTTTAGGATGAGTTTTGACACCAGAAAGGATTTTTGCTTCAGATTTGTAATTTTTTCAGTTTTCAGTGCTAGTTTGTTTGCAAATTTTTCTGTCCAGTTTTTGAAGATCTGTGTAAAAGTTTGTCTCAAGTAACCAAGAAGATATCAAGCATGCAAAATAGCAAGTAAGGGA
This sequence comes from Chamaecyparis obtusa, assembly GCA_027943335.1. Taxonomy (NCBI): domain Eukaryota; kingdom Viridiplantae; phylum Streptophyta; class Pinopsida; order Cupressales; family Cupressaceae; genus Chamaecyparis; species Chamaecyparis obtusa. The sequence continues at coordinate 679,797 of BSBK01008781.1, read as the reverse complement.
AGCAAGCAATAATCTAAAAACAATGAACAAGGGCAAAAGCAACCTTGTGCATGAACAAGCAATAGTGACTTATTGTGTTAATCCCTAAAAGTGCTAATTGTGTATGTTCCAAAAAAATTTTCAATAATGCACATGTTCCTAGAAAAATAAATTTTTTTTGGCCTCACTAGGGTTCATAGTAATGGTCTGACTCTATAAATTTTGTGATCTCATGAGGGTGAACTCCAATCTAGGTGCACCGGGGTTTTGATAGAGTTTGAGAAATTAATCAATGAGGAGCTGCTAGGGAGATTTGACAGCCCAACAAGAGGCCACACCTATGAAGATTTCCTCCACAAGGACATTTATATAGTGGCTGTTGCTACCACAATGAAAATGGCTATTACCGCTTGAGGTTCCATCCACGTGGTTGACCTAATTAAGGGAATGTCCACTACGGTTAACCCTCTCTAAGGTGACTCACAAAAGATACCACAGGGGGACTAGATCAGATTCAAGGATCTAGGTTTCTGGTACTATCCAAAAAGGAAGTAGAGCATAATCCCCTAACCTCTTCACTTCACCAAGACAAAGTAGACAGATTAATCCGACATGCTAAGACAAATATTATCTCAAAAAGATCTATGATGTCGACCGCTTATGATCTATCAACCTCTCCGAAGAGAGAATGTATCAATCAAAAGTTGAAGACACACAAATCTAGTAGAACATGAGACTTTGTTAGTACCTTCCCTACCTATAAGGGGATCCTTCATCAAGAGAAGCTTCACATGAATAAACAAGCGAAAGAAGCTCAATCTCTCAAGATCATCCACAAATAGTGTTCATAGGGCCTATTTACTATGTGTAACAGATATGCAAAAAGAAAATCTATGTTTGTTTTATAGCGCAAAAATTGAAGTTTGATTTATGAAAGTAGGAAAGGCACTCAAGCTAGACACATGAGATATTCATTTTATGTCCAAATTGAAATTTTTTTAGATGTAGTAGAATACCTGAATTCCCTTGCAATGCGCTTAGTAGATTTTACATGATTTTTAGCTTTGTTAAGCAATCTCGCGCAAGCAAGCCACAAACTCTCTGACAAGAAAATAAGCAAACAAGATATGCAATGTATGTTCAACTTATGAAAATCCTAGGGTTAGATCTAAAAATCAATTATTAGGAGCAATAATAACCAGCAACTAATCCAAATGAAAACTCATATCATTCATTGAACCATGTGAAAATAAGTGCATACCCATCACAAAATTTTGTTTTTTGTTGCATTTGACCTAGTTAACAAGATCTAATTTTTTTGATATGATTTTGGCTACAAAAATAGAAATGAAAAAAAAAGACCCCTACTAAAAAATAGAGAGCTTTCCAAAAATGTAAAATTTTTAGAAAAATCTCTTCATTTGTGCCCTAGAGACCCATTTTACCAAAACATACTAGTTTTTGTAAATTGACTATTTGAGCTATTATATTGCATCAAAATTTAAAACACAAAGAATGGACCCCTATATAATTTAAAGAGCTTTCCGAAAATGTAAAAATTTTTGAAAAATATTTTGATTTGCATCAAAAATTAATTTTTTTGGAAAATCAAGAAAAAATTATTGAAAATTTAAAACATCTTAGAAAATGCTGAATTTTTTATTGAAGATTCCCTGATATGTCTCCAACTTGCAAAAAAACTTTCAGACCAAAAATCCAAGCCATTTGGGAGATAAAATTAAATCTTTGAAACTTTAAGGTTTTAGCTCCAAAATAAAATAAAAATCAAAACCAAAATGTAAAGGTGGGTTGCCCCACCGTGGACACCATAAATGTGTGTGAATTTTGTACCTAGCTGTAGACACAACACTTTAGTAAAATAATAGAGGTTAGCAAAAATTAAAATATGCAAATAAGAACAATATAGCTAACCAGGTGATTTACTACCTTCTAGTAGGTGGGAGTATGGTATTCTCAGATTAGACGGAGATCAGTGACAATGAAACACCTAAACGAAGGATTTAAATGATGAATGCAAATTAATCTATTTTTAAAAATGTTTTGATGCAATAAGATGAGAAAAATTGATAATAAATTAATGTAAATGGATTGAAATGATATGTAAATTAAGTTACCAATGATATGAAATATGAAACTAGAATGAATTGAAAACAAGATTGATCTCACAAAACGTTGATTCACAAGAAGCTTGATGATTCTTCTGATGTCAATTTGCCAGAGTAAGTATGCAAATTTTGTGGATGATTTGTAAAGAGCTGAGCCTTGATTTTATAGAAATCCAGGGCTTGAGGGTGCATGGAAAAAGTCATAAATCACTCTTGATGAACTCAGGTTGATTTTTGAGTTAACAAGAAATTAGAAATAGATAACTCATAAAATCATGCAAAATCATGCAAGAACAACTTTTTAACTCAAATCAAAAGTTTAGATCAACTTTGAACTCAAAATAGATGTTGAGTTTTGAAAAGATAACAACTTGAATTGATTTTCTGATTTAAAGTTTAACTGCTCTTTGAATGTACACAAATAATCATGAATTAATTAATTAAATAAAGTGATTTATCTTCAACTTAACTGATTTTAAAATTAAAAATAATTGATTTGTGGGTTAATCAATTATTTTAATCAAAATTTTATTCAAAACTATATTATTAAATATTGACAACTTGGATTTAATCAATTAAATAAATATTTAATCAATTATTCATAGGAGATTTGATTTATTGTCAAAATTAAATAATATAATTAGGAATAAATAGAATTAAATCTAATTAAATAATTAAGTGGTAGAATTAATCTAATTAATTAAATATTCAGAATATTCAATTAATCAAACTTTAGGATAAATAGGATTCATCGACAAATAATAATTAAATTAAAGATAATTAGAATAAATAGGAATATTGCTAAGAATATTCCCCGATGCAGAATTTATGATAAAATCAATTAAGATTTTGATAATGTGCAGATGTGCCTTAGGTTAGGACTTTTGTATCGATTTTGTTCGATTTGAGGATGTAGGAGGTTAATGAACCTATAGCCCATTTTTTGGGTATTACACTTATTAGCACAACTGAATGTTAGTATTTATAACTAAAAATTAATTTTGGTCAATATATGGTGTAGCTAGATTCATTCTAGCTAGGTTAGATAAGTGCTTTAACTTTTCCGATTGGAAATATCTAGTAAATGCATGTTTTAAACCTCTTTGGGTCCAATTACCATAAAAATAAAATTGTTTCAGAAAAGTGGCATTTGAAAAACTCCTAATATTTTTAATGATAGTTTTTAAAAAATAAAAAAATGCCCTTTTGTAGATATCAGAGTCAAGAATATCCTCATATAGATTTTATAGTGTTTTAATTAGACATAGTTAATTGTAATTAAAAAATATTGCAAGTAGGTATTTTAATAGTCAAGGAGATATTGATTCGGAGAAAGAAAAAAATAGTAAATCATATTAAATAAATTTTAAAAATATATGGTGCACAAAAGGAGAGAGTCCTCTTCAAGAATATATATTTCTTTTTTTGATTGGGATAGATTTGTTATGAAAAATATGTTGCGAGATGAAAACTGTCAATTTCAGTGAGTTAGAATTTGAATTAATGTTATAAAAGAGAAAATATAGGTCACAAACCAATTTTTATTTCTTCATGGACTAGCTATATATGTCATCTATGACATATTTTGAAATTAGGGGAAAAAATATTTATTTACATATAATTTTTTGATGGGAACTAGACCCCTAATTTTCAGCATTTTTTAGCAACTAAAAAAACATCTTTTAAAATTTAAAAAATATATCAATTCTTATTCAAAAAAATTATTAAAAATATTAATCATAAACTTCTTCCATTTTATCACATTTAATTAGTTTACATCATCTTTAAATTCCAAACATAAATGTCATTTTTATACTATTGAAGTTGAATAGGTTGGATTTTGTTAGCCTTTTCCTTTGTAAAAGGGTGACAACTTATTGTGCTTTTACGCCAATTGCACAATCAACCAATAATATGATAAGGATAAAAATCCATACAAGAAATTTGTAACAACACAAGAATTACCTTGAAGAATGGATCAAAACAATCCTTCCCACTAATTTCATGAGGAGTATTTGGACTAGGTGGTATAAAGTAATCCTCATGGAGTGATAAGATAGCCCTCAACACTTTATGGAAGTATCGACTGACTGTCTCTTGTGAGTGCCCAAAGTTGTGGGAAATCCTCTGGTTCCTCAGATTGTGGCCAAGGGTGTGGAGGAACATCACAAGTTGTTCTTCTAACTTCAAGTGTATCATATCTATCAAGCTTTCTTTTAGCCTTAGGATACTAGCTAGAAGAAAGAAGGCTCCCCTACTCATGCAAATCTAATCATGACAATCCAAATCATTGGAATGAATAACCATTCTAGATGAAAATAATTTCCTTTTCTTATTTGTTTACCCATTTGTGCAATGCCTTATTAGGCTAACAGTACTTTAACTACGACAACAAAAGCAAGAAGAGCTATGAGAAGAAGTGAATATGTGGTCGCCATATCTATGCATCCTAGAATGTTAGTATTCTCAATAGGATCCATCAATGGCCTGAAATATGGACAAACACAATGATTTGAGCAAGGAGATATCTACTAGGAAGCACAAAGATAAAGTGTATAGTAGTACATAATCACAAAGATATGCATCCTTCTATCACATAAAGCACAAAAATGTACGTATACACATGATCCATACCAATCTCCATCATATATGTACTGATTCACTAACTATGAAATCCTATGGCTAACAAATGTCCCATGGGAGTCTATACTTCTCATCAAACCACATATGTTACTGAAACCACATATGTATGTATCTCATGAATTTGTTAGCCTCATTGCATTAAGAAGTCAATCAATTTACAAACACCTAGAGTGTATATTAATTACTGAAATACAACAAGGAGTACCAATTGGTAATGATCACAAGCCCGTCATTAAGCCTGTTAAACTCAAGTGCAAATGTTCACAAAAATGGTACTCACCCAAGTCTTTCGAGTTGAAAGCATTATGCCTTAATGCTTTAGTTGGTAACAAGCTGACCAAATTAACTAGTATAGTGCAAAGAAAGCTTTACATGTGTTGTTTTCAACCAAAGATAACATTTTTATAGCATCTGAGAACAAAGCTAGAAGATAATGAATCATTCCATGTCTTGAGAATTGGACCTACCCGTCCTAGTAGTCTGAAGACTAGATACCAATTTATAGAATTATAAGCCTTGACAAGGATATCAATGACTTCCCCCTCATTTGTCCATGATACACACCTTAAACCAATGGTATCATTTATGTTTTACAATGCAATTTTTATATCATCTAGTTGACAATTTAAGAACTAAAATATGTTCACTTTGTTTTCTTTCTAGGTAAAGTAGTGAGGTATTGAAAAATAAATTGAACACTTCATAGTGAACAATTAAATATAAACACTTAAATAGCTTAAGATCATAAAAAATTGACTATTTACATGGTTAGGGTGTATAAGATTAACTACTATGATATCCTTTCCCTAGTGAATGTATACCAAATTGAGCTAGGAAACTTGGACTAAGCATTTTGGTTTCATGCTCATCCTAGTTAATTGTCATCCTTTGAACTATAGAATGTTTACCTACTTCTCATATTGCCTTAATAGTAAAAACTTTGGGCCTATATATCAATCACATGGAGGAGAAAAGATGATAAAGAAGAGGCTTCAGTGATGGCTTATCACTGTGCTTTTGGAAAGGACTATGTGTGGTGGGTTGAGAAGTATCTGAGGGACTCTGTGTGTGTGTGTGTGGAGTGAAAGATTATATTTCTATTGGTTTGCGGGTTATTGGGTTGTTGAATTGGGTAGTTACAGAAGTGCCTCAGATTCTTACTAAGTTTAAGAACGGATCCATAGAGGGTGTTTCCCTTGGTTTTATCATGACATGGGTTGTTAGTAATTGACATCGCATGTAGTTCTTTGGCATTAGTCATTCTCTGAATACTATCGCAATTGCGATGGTAGGCTATATTTTAAAAAAATATATATATTTGTCATGCATGGAGTGAGATCTTAAAATATTGAGCTTCTCTTTGTTTCGAGAATAGTTTAACATTCTCTACTTAACAGGGATAACCACATGAAGGTGGAAGTTCATATGGCCCCTCCTAGGAGCCTCTTATGACCCTTTACAACACTTTAAGACCTCTAAGATGTATTCTTAGGAATTGTAAAGGGTCATTAAGGGTCATAAGGGGTCCTGGGACACAACAGATGAGATACATAAATGTAGGCATCATGGTCACAATTGTTTAGAGACACAACATAATTGAGTGGTATACCCAAATGATGCAACACAACCACTACTCCTCTAGTTCCAAGTTGACACTACAGGATCCAAAAACCATAGATAAGGAATAAATTTAGAGAGTGGGGGAGGAGGAAAATAATGATTGAATTAATATAGAGAACCTGTATTATTTTTTTTGTTATGGCCCTCCTCCGCTCTCTAAATTTATTCCTTATCTATGGTTTTTGGACCTTGCAATGTCAACTAGGAATTGGAGTAGTGGTTGTGTTGCATTATCTGGGTATACCATTCAATTATGTTGTGTCTCCAAACAATTGTGACCATGATATCTACATTTATGTTTCTCAGCTGTTGTGATATCTACATTTATATTTGTCAGCTTTTGTGTTTATGTGCATGTTCTTTATGTGTTTAGCTTCTCTCCCTCGCATCCAAAATAAGACTTTTCCCACTTTGAATTGAGAATGCACATGCAATTGTGTAGACTATGCATGGATAATAGGTGGAGATGAAAAAATTCACCACATTTAAATTTTGTTCATAGGTCTATATTTTTTTTAATTTATAGACCATCATGAACATTACAACTCTGGCACGTATGGGAAAGAGAATGTCCTCAACAAGCCAGCAAATAAAAAGTCTTGATTTTCTTGCATGCTGAAGACATTACCCTTACCTATAAGAGTAAAAATTTAGGGGATAAAGGGATGTAAGGGGACATGGATTTTTCTTGAAAGGTAATAGGTGTCATCCATGTTATTGTTTTGGGATGGTCTATTTATAGAAATGGGTGCATTATTATTTTCAAACATAAAACCCAATTGTTGAAGCAAATCTTTGAAAAAGTTAGATTTGGAATTTTTATTCTTCTTGGTTGATCTTATTTGTGAGACCACATTAATGTTTTAAATTGAAGAAGTTGTTGGTGGAATATGTCCCACAAAAGGTTGATCATTGATCATACTTTATATGTTTAAACTTGTGCTTATTTGAGAAAAAATTATTTGATTTGATGACATAAAATGTTGTTCATTATCATGAAATGTTCTTGGAGGAAAACTTGTTTCTAATCTTGGTATTTTTTTTCCTTGTTTGCATGATTGGTACAAGAGGTTGTGAAATTGTTTGAGGGACACTTGGTTGCATTGGAACAAATATTGGACCATAACTAGGTGGAGGTCCCCATTGATTTACACCATGCTCTAGTTGAAAAATTTGATTTGAAACTTGGTTGTATGATTGATTTGAAATTTGATGGCATGCTATTTGATTTGTGATTTGATTGAATTGAGCATGAGTTGAGACTTGGTTGAAAAAAAATTTCTCTTGAACGTGATTGGATTGGGTTTGATTGAGCTTGGCCTATGCTTCATTTAGTTCAAAATGAAGTATTGGTATTTTTTATCTTCCAATGATAGGTTTAATGTTGATTTTACCCAAATAATCTTTGTGGCATTTATAGAGTATGGTTGTATATCTTCTAGTCTTTTCAACATCTTGGATTTGTTGTTCCACAAACTTAATCTCTTCCTCTGATTCATCTATCAAATTTTTAATCAAGTGTGTATGAGAATGATGTGATTGATCATGTGAGAGTATCATTTGTCTTGGACTAGGAGGTTTTTGGATCCCTTGTCTTGAGGGGTAAATGGTGTTTTGGTCAAAATGTTGTTGGATCTCTTATCTAGAAAGGTACATGATATTTGGGTCACAACCTTGTATTTGAAAAGGTATACCTTGTCTAGGATCAAAGTGTGCTTGTGTGTACATGGATTGATAGGAACATTTTTGCCTAATTGACATGATGACCTAAATGCAAAATGCAAATTAGGAGATATGCAAATACGATTTTTTTTTGGATATTTAGGGTTTTCAAAACTTGAGAATGCAACCTAAGGTATGCAAAGATTTTTTGAAATGATGTGAAAATGCAACTTAGGAAGATATGCAAATGCAAATTTTTTTTTGGATTTTTAGAATTTGGAATGATTATACAAAATGCAACTATGTTTTTGGATTTTTGGGGTTTTGAATGATTATGCAAAATGCAACTATACTTTTGGATTTTGAATGGATTTTGAAAGGATATGAAAATGCAACTTAGGATTGTGAAAAATACAACTTGATTTTGGATTTTGAAGGTTTTTTGAAATGATATGAAAATTCAACTTAGGATTTGGACTTTGGAATTTGGGCTTTGAAAATGCAAATTATGCAACTATATTTTTTGGAATTTTTGGAATTTGACAAAACCTTTAGAAAATACAAATATAAGGGTATAACTTTAGGAAATTGAATAGGGATCTTGAATTTAAAAGGGATCAAAAGGACAAGGAAAATTTGATAAAAGGGACTAGGTCAAATCCAACATGACAAAGATGGAGTTTGACAAAAGGACAAGAGGATAATTTTTGATAAAAGGGATGTTGGGACTAAGTCAAGATCTTGTTTTCAAAAACATAAGGAGAGACTCTAAAATTTGGATTTTTGTGAGATTTTGAAAAAGCTTTTGAAGGTTCTAAATACAAAATGCAATAGGACTAAAATGAGGACAACTTAATGCAAGGACTTGAAATTGGAAATGCCAAGCAAGAAAAGATAATGCAATGTATACAAAGGTTTCAAAATGAGTATGATATGAGGATGCAAAATGAGGATTAATCATGCAAAAGATTACTCTAGGATTGGAAGAAGACTCCCAGGAAAATGTTCTCAAATTTTATGTTCATAATCATTTTGAATCAAGGTTTTTGTGACCAATGAATGTTTAGGGAACTTTTGAAAAGTTTTTCAAATATTTTGGAATGTTTTTAAGGGTATTATGTGTGAGGCCTCACCCTGACCCATCATAGCATTTTTTATCATTCGCATTTTGATACTTCATGATTTGATACATTGGCACACTTTTGATTATCCTATCATAGACTCGAGATATTATGTTTGATGATTATTATTATATTATGTGGATTACATTGTGATATGGATTAGAACCTAGAGCATGTCATGATTTTAATCATGCATGTTAGTTATGTGAATTGATGAGAAGACTTGATCATGATTAGATTTGATAATTTCATGGATGACATGTCATGATTATTATGGAATTATTATGTTTAAACATTAAATTGAATGAAAAATTTTAATTAGAATTGAATTCTGCATATTGATTTATGTTGTTAAAGAATGAATTAAATATATATATTTCATGTGATTTTATTACCTTGAACTACTGATGCTCGATGTTTAGTGTGCAAGTAAGAGAACCATGGAATCATTCGGAGAATCAAGGCTAAACATATGTGACCTGAGTAGGCCAAGGTTTAATCCGATATGAGATTGAAAATGTCATTGTAATGTGAACCCGTTGTAAATGTTAATTGCATGTGTGTTATTAGAAAACTTCATGTTGTCATTGAGACATGTCATTTTGTATGTGATGTGTAATTGTTAGTGTCACTTGACACTTGTTATGTGTTATGTATTGACATGTCTACTTTGGATTGACAATGTAAACATAAGCCTAACTGACTCATTAGGAACTTAATTAATCCCCTTGTTGGAGATACTTTCAAAGTTCCATCAAATTGATCTTTTGAATTTAAATTCTTCTAGCCACTTCTAGAGGCCAAAAAGAGGTCCTAAGGGTCAAATTTTGCAAAATTTAAGTGCCTAAATGTTAGGGGTATGGGTTAGGGATGTTTTTAACACAACTAGAACCCCCTAGTGGCCTAGGTGACCTATTTTATAACCCATTTTCCTTATGCTACGAAAATTGGATTGAGTCTTGACCTTTACCCAACTCCACACTTCTTTCCAATTAGGCATTTATGATAGGGGACAAGGAAAAAGCAAAAGGACTTTAGGGTCAAGTCTGAAATTAATGTTAGTGGGTGGGTAGAAGTTGGAGGTCTTTTTAGAGGCCCTTGGTAGAGTTAGTGAGTGTTCACCCACTCTCTAATTTTAGAGACAATTAGGGTTGGAAGAGGAAAGGATAAGGTATTGGGCTCTTCTCAAAGATCACTTTACCATAACACTTGTAAAGGTTGGTTTACTCATTTCCATGGAAGTTTACTTGTTGTTTACAATAGATTAGCATGTTGTTCTTTCTCTCTCATGCATATGAATTCTATTCTTTTTTGTGACATTGTGTTGTATGGGATGAGATTTGGATTTTTGAATTCATGTTTATGGTTTTATTTTGCTTGAATGAGGGAGTTTTTGTTCATGGGAGTGAGGCATTACTCACCCTTTGGGAAGGGAAGATGTGGCCTTGGGTGAAGGGGTTAGTTGGGCTCTCCATTGTGGTGAGAGTCTCTTCTCTTGGAGAAGAGGGATAAATTCATGGTGTATGGGCTCCATGAAGCCATTGTATTCTTGCATCTTGAGGATGTTGATAAAGAAAGTATGTGTATGGAAGTTTGAAAATGTAGCCTTGAAGAGGAAATGAAATACTCATGTGGAGGAAATTTGAAAGCAATGGCATTCTCCTCTTTGAAAAAGCCCACCTTCACCCTATTTCAATGAGCTTAGTAAACTCATTTGTGAAGCCTTGGGAGGGAGTTAATTGTTGTTTATGCATATGTGTATTGTTGTGAGCATTTTTGTTGGGCATACCTATTTAGCCTTGGTTCTCCAAGCTCAGGGGTGGTCTCCTTGAGACCTTGGATGGGAGGTGAGCTTCCCATGGTTCTATTCTTTGATTTCCAGGTTTTGAAGTCAAGATCTTGTGGATAAAGTTTTGGAGAGTTTCTCCATTTTGGTGTGGTTGTGTGAGGACAACCTTATTGTTGTATTGTGGATCCTCTTGTAATGAGGTTGATCTTTTGGTTGAAAGTTGTAATGTTATTTCCATTTCATTTGGCCATTGTGAAGTTGTAATGGAGAGAAGTTTTGTTATCCTCCTTTAAACTCTCATTGAGTAATACTACCAATTTGTATTGTCTTGTTGTAAAATGTGAAGACTTCTCCTTCATGAAGAATATGTATTTGTATTTGAAGAGATTACCATAATGAAAATGATGAATCATTACTTTCATGCTTATTTTATTCTATTTCTTGTAATAGTGAAGTTATTCTTTCATTGCAAAATGATTTCCAAAGTTGATAAGGTAGGCAATTTAATAGTTTCAATAGCATATAAAATCTTGTTGATGTATGAACCTTGTAATCTCTTTAATGTTTGATTGTGATATTCAAGTTCAAAATTAGTCAACCTCTCCTTGAACAAACCTCTATTGCAATAGGATCCTCACCTTAGTTTGAAAACCAACATTGTAACCTCATGCTCCCTTAAAATGAAGCATGGTAACAATGTTAAATTAAACCAATTTGTATACTAATGTAGCATTCACATAACACTAATAGTCAATTCATAGACTTCTTACTGCAATGCACTAATTAAATTATCAAATTCATACTATTAGATCTCTTATAACAAGCAAAGAAATTAAAAAATGGAGCTATGGCAAAACAAAAGAAATAGCACTTCCTAGTTTTTAGAGAGCAAAAATGCTCTCTGGATTTGTATGGGAAGGAAATAATTCTCTTGCCATAGATAATATTCCCTTCCCATCCCAATATGCCCTTTCTAATTACAATTAGTAACCTAGTCCTCTACTTAATCCCTATTAAGAATTAACTCTAATTATAAGATGAACTTTATTACAGGTCCTTTTCTCTTGCAATGCAAGTGGGCTATCTCATTTTAATATGTCTTATCTTTTAATATTCATCCCATGCGTTGGATTCAAAGGGCCTGAGATTTCAACATTTATGACAAAAAATATATTAATGAAAGGATGGGAGACAAGTCTTAATTTGAATTGCTTCCTAGTGGGCCCCACCCACATACTTCTTCCTTACCCTTTCACCACCCTACGTAGGATGTAAGAGATCTAGTAGCATGGCATCAAATCTACTCCCTAAGTCAAGTTACCACTCCACCATGCGTACTTGAAGTTGACATGGGTAATCAATGCATATCCCTTTAGACAAGTAATCCCTTACCTTACCATGCATAGTTTTCTTTAAGCACTGTGTTATGTTTTTTTTTTATGGTGGGTCCCCATTCTCCTTACATTCTCTCACGCACCATAGGCTATTATCAACATTAATGCTTGGGAATTTTGACTACCCAATATCCTACAAAAAGATTCATGTTTTGGAAAAGGGAAAACTTTTTGGTGGGATCCAAGTCTCTTACACCTCAATCTACACTCAACCTCCCCTTGGATTTGTGCACCCTTTGTTGGCTTTGAGTTAGTCTTGTCACCCAACCTACTTAGCAAGTGGGGTGATGAATAGTAGCTTATAGGGTAGAGTAGAGTGATGTGTTATATTAGTGGAGTAGTATGATTGGTAGGCTAGGAATACTTTTAGATTTGTTTATTTTATTTCTTTGTGGTAATTTTTAATTGTAATAAATCCTTCTATTCTATTAGTTGTTAATTAGGAGATTTATTAGTTGATTAGCTTTTAGAATTTGTTTGTTCTTGTGGTTAATAATCTTAATTGTTAGATATTGACTTTGTTTAAGATTGAATTTTATAGTAAAAAAATAAAATTAATTACCTATGAATAGATTAAGGGTAAAGTGGTTTAGGCTTAAATTGTAGTAAATTAACTTGTTAGAATAATGTCATATCTCACTCAAATATTAATTAGATAAAGGAACAATGTGTCTAAAATTTAGATACTAATAAATCAATTAGTTAATTCTATAGTTCATTTCATTTTCTTGTAAAGTAGTTGAAATAAAATCATCAATATTAGATAGTTGGGTTTTATTTAAATTGTAAATCGTCATTGGTTCTTAGGATTAATGAATTGTCTTGATAAAATTATTCCTTAAGAAGGTGATGACATTATGTTCTGATTAACACTGTTAGGTTAATTTGTGGATTATCATTAAAATTCTATAATCAATGAAGTAACCTCTTGAACTAATATTGTGGAATAAGTTATCTACCAAGCCAGACAATCTTATTTGGGAGTTATAATCTAGGTATGCTTACATGCATTAGGTTATCGGTGGATTAGTATGAAATTTGGAAAGATGTTTAACACCTTAGGTACCTTGAATACTTCATGAACATAGGTTCTAAATGAAAACTATATACTCCAGGGTTCCACCTTTTGAACTCTGACTTTGACAATGATAGTTATGAACTTTGATCTGCTAGACCCACATTGTCATATTGTTACTCCTTAGCTTAAACACTCTCCAAAACTTGATCATAGATTGTGGCTGATTTAACTATTGTCAGCTTACAATTAACCTTTGAATGTTATTCTCTCTCATCTGAACATTTAAAAAAAAAAAAATTGTTGCATTTTTATTAGGTAAATTTTGGGCATGACATTTGGTATTAGAGCCAAGTTTCAACATTGGAATCTTTAAAACCATGATGTTTCAACTTAATCTATTGTGTAGGATGCCTATCATCACCTGAGCTGGCTGACGAGGCAGGGGTCATAAACTCGCACGTGATGGTGCAAGATGGGGGGGTGGACCACCACCACCACCTCCACCACCTCGGAACCCTAATTAGGATATTATGGATGTCCTTCAGAATCTGATTGGGGTGATTCAATAGAGATTACCACCCATAGATCCTCAGCTAGAGTAACAGGCTTTCAAAAGAGAAGCAGAGATCTCAGGAGGCGGTAGAGCAGCTAGCAGAGATAGGAGTAGGAGTCACCCAGATTTTTCAAGGGACATGGTGATCATGAGGGTGAGTTGGTTTAGCATTAGATATGAGATAGAGGTAGACCCCCTAGAAATGTTGGGGATGAGATTCGAGAGTTGATACGACTCTAGCCACCCTTATTTTTGGGATCCACTGATGGGTTAGTAGCAGAGGCCTAGTTGCAGAGTCTTCAGTGGTGCTTTGGATTGCACCCTTACAGGACTAATCTTAAGGCATGACTTGCAGTTCATCTCCTATGGGAGAAGGCCTCCACTTGGTGGTAGCAAGAGGAGTCCATTGGAGGAGTGGCTATTGACACACTCACTTGGGAGACTTTTGGAGCCTATTTTTGGGAGAGATATCTCTTCGAGCATTTCAAATAGAAATAGATAGAGGATTTCCATGATCTCTAGCAGAGAGGTCTTACAGTGGCCCAGTATGAGAGTCTATTTCTCAAGCTCCTTCCATATGTAGATTATATGAAGGATGAGAAACTATGTATCCATCATTTCATTAAGGAACTTAATATGTCTCTTCAAGGTATAGTACATTTAGCCTTTCCTACCACATTTAGAGATACAGTGGAGACAACACTGGTAGCTGAGGATATCCGTACTAGACAGGAGTCCTAGGATTGGTCTCAGCACTAAAACCCCTCATCCTAGCAGTTAGGACAACAAAGACCCTCTTGGAAGGGTAAACATAACCATTCAGTTGGATCCTTTAAGGGTCAATAGTCTTAGTAGCAAGGATCTCAGCAAGGTTCTAGATAGAGGCATTCACAAGGTTATTAGCACTCTAAGCCCAAGTAGTGATAGTCTCAAGGCCCTAGACTAGATCAGAGGACATAGAGCCCTTAGACATAGTCAGCTAGGACTCAACAATCGTCTAGGGGTGGATACAGTGGTTCTAGTAGGACCAGAGGGTCACAACAGCCTAGGACACAGGGAGTACAGATTCAGACTCGAGGGCCATGTTACACTTGAGGTGGTATGGGTCATATAGTGAGAGAGTGCCAACAGGGACAGTCAGCTGGTGGTTAGAGAGGGGCTACCTCAGAGCCCATAATTGGAGACATGGGTAGATCCCATAGAGTCTCTGCAGCAGTTGATAACCACCAAGCTGAGCACTAGGCCATGGTCATAGAGGCCACAAGTATGATTTAGGGTATCAGTGTTTCTATCTTGTTTGATTCAGGAGCCACAAACTCATTTATATCTCCCTATGTAGTGGAGTGTTGCAGGTTGGTGGTAGTTAGACAGGATATCAGTTGGGAGGTCAAGTTAGCCTCAGGAGCTAGAGTGTCTATTAGTTCCTTAGTTCATAGTTGTCAAATTCAGATTGGAGACTTGATCACGATGTCTAATCTCCGCATTACCCCTCTAGGTTCTTATGATGTAGTCCTTGGCATGGATTGGCTTTATTCCCACAGCGCCAAGATGGATTGTTGGTAGAAGAGGGTTGAGTGTGTTGATGATCATGATACTTCTATGGTGATATGTGGGGTACAGAGGCTCGTATCCCTTCACATGATTTCCACTATGTAGCTTAGGTGGGCCATGTGGAAGGGATGTTAGTTATTTTCCATCACCATTACTAATAGAGAGGAGCATTCAGAGGGGGAGCCTTCGCTCGAGGATTATCCTATTCTTTAGGAGTTTGCAGATGTATTTCCTACTGAGCTACTTGGTATGCCTCCACCTAGGGCAGTTGATTTCCACATAGACCTTGTACTAGGAGCCAAGCCCATATCTAGAGAACCTTACAAGATGACCACACATGAGCTCAATGAGCTCAAGATTCAATTAGAAGAGCTCTTGGAGAAAGGGCATATTTGACCTAGTGTATCACGTTGGGGTGCACCAGTGATTTTTGTGAAGAAGAAGGATGGATCACTTAGATTGTGCATTGATTATCGAAAGTTGACTAAAGTAACAATTAAGAACTGATACCCACTCCCCAGGATCGATGATTTATTTGATCAGTTGCAAGGTGCCCAAGTATTCTTGAAGATAGATCTGAAGTTTGGGTACCATCAATTGCAAATAGTGGAGAGTGATATCCACAAGACTACTTTTCATCTGAGGTATGGTCACTATGAGTTCACAGTGGTGCCATTTGGCCTCACAAATGCTCCAGCTATGTTCATGAGCCTCATGAACAGGGTATTTCATATATTCTTGGATAAGTTTGTGGTAGTGTTCCTGGATGATATTTTGATCTATTCTCGCAATGAAGAGGAGCATGAGGAGCATCTGAGACATGTTCTGCAACATTTGAGGGAGAATCAGTTATATGGCATCTTGTCAAAGTGTGCCTTCTTTAGACCCAAGGTGCATTATCTTGGTAATGTTATATCCGGCGATGGGATCTCTGTAGACCCATCGAAGATTAGAGCTATTATGGATTGGCTAGCACCCACTAGTGTCATTGAGGTCGGAAGTTTTATGGGCTTAGTAGGTTATTAAAGATGCTTTGTGGTAGGATTTTCTAGGATAGCTCATCCCATCACTTCCCTTTAGAGAAAGGGGAAAAAGTATGAATGGACAGAGAAGTGTGAGAGAGCATTCCAGGAGCTCAAGAGAGCCCTCACTAGTGCACTAATTTTAGCAATGCCAGATCCTTCAACAAATTTTGTTGTATGTATGGATGCTTCCTTGGATGGTTTAGGAGAAGTCCTTATGCAAGAGGGTCATCCTATAGCCTTCGAGTCTAGGAAGCTAAAGACTCACAAGCTCAATTATCCTACTCATGACCTAAAGCTTGCAGTGGTGGTTCATGCCTTAGTGAGATGGTGACACTTTCTCCTAGGTCATTGATTTGAGCTTCATTCAGATCACCAAAGCCTACAATATATCTTTACACAACCCAACCTTAATGCTAGGTAGAGGAGATGTATGGAGTTTTTGTGTGAGTACAATTTTGATGTTCATTACATCAAAGGGAAGGAGAATGTAGTTGTAGATGCTTTGAGTAGGAGGCAACATGAGATCTCATCTATGACTTCTAGTATAGATTTAAGGGAGCACATTTTGCATCACTTGCCAAAGGATTGATTTTATGTCGAGCTTCATCAGATTGTCTGTTCTCAGAGACCCCTTGAGGGGAGGTTTGCAGAGTATTCTTTAGAGTCTGATGGACTTCTATATCATAGGGGGCGCATCTATGTACCTTCTATGTACCATTATTGAACTTTTGTTATAATTAAAAACTACATTAAAACTTACTATATAAGTGAATGAACTCATCCTCTCTCATCTATATTTGAGGATTCTAAGGTCAAATCTCTACAAATTGAGTTAATCTCAACTCTAATTTTCTCAACACAAAGGGATATTTATCATAGTTATAGAAACATGATTATTTTTAAATGGATTACACCAAGGATTACCATCAAAATTATTGACCATTTACAATCATGAACAGTAAACCTAAATCAAATAGCTCATTTTTTTATCAGCATGTGTAGTCTCTGTGTATATAAAAAATGAATGAAATATCAAGTTGAAATAAAATAGTGAACAAAAATTCAAATTCAAGGCCTAATTTATCAAGAGAAACAAACAATGCAAAACCCCAGAATCAAAAAAAGAAACATGCTTTGTCAATAATGTTCAAAATCCTATCACTAAGCACATACATATGAAATCAAAAAGGGAAAAAAGGCAAGAAATAAGAAAAATCATTATGACTAAAGAAAAATCATTAAGACTATAGAAAATTAAGTTCTAGAAATGGACAGTTCTGATGCTTTGCCATTACAACAATTGAGAATTCATCATTTGGTTTATAAATAGGTGAAAAATATGTAGATTTGACCAAGCATTACTAGGAACTAGACCCAACAGAAAATGGACTTGTGATGATTTTCACAATAGTACATGTGTTGTTGGGTCAGCTCCCAATAGTGCTTAGGCAAATCTGCATGTTCATCACCTGTGCATATGAAGTGGATCTAATGGTAGATATAGATACTCCAAAACTTGATTGGGACAATGGAATTTACAAAGTAAGGAAAGGTGAGATGATCAATCAAATAATAATAAAAAAGAAATACACTTTGTCAACAATATTCAAAAGCATTAAGACTATAGAAAAATCATTAAGACTATTGAAAATCAAGTTCTAGAAATGGACGGTTTTGATGCTTTTCCATTACAACAATTGAGAATTCATCATTTGGAACTTCTTGGTGTATTCTATTTAAGTATGTCAGGTACAAAGTATTCCATTTAGATATGTTCAAAATTTTTCCTATAATGATTTGGGGAATGCAATCATGCAAAGTATTCTTTAATCACACAACCAATGAATAAAAATTGAAATGCAAATTTCTTTAACAATTGAAATGTCTCAAGTAGACAAGATTATTAATGGAACTAATTTGATAACATATAGATACAAATAGGAGATTTGAGTTGATCGGCCTTCACTTGTGCATATAAGAGTTGACCAGAGAAGGTATATGCACAGGTGAGAAACATGTAGATTTGACCAAGAATTAATAGGTGTTGGACCCCACAACAAATGGACTTGTGATGATATCTCCCCCACACTCCCCTTTTATCAAAATCATGCCTACACTACCCAAATACCATTTCTCAATCGGTTTGCAACTTCCTTTAACTGGTTTCAGTTAGTTATGACTGTTTGCAATTAGTTTTTGTTTAATATTGTTATCTAGTTGACAACATGGTTGTCAATTCGACCACTCCTTATCTTTTTGCATTGTATTAAACTTTTCAAAAGGATATTATGACTCTATCCTAACACTCAAAACCCTTAAATTGCTCTTAAACCCTGGTGCCGACAGGGTAAACGCACAAAGTTGTGTCACGTTTCAAGGTAACTTATCAACATAGCTGAATTTGAGTATTTATAACTAAAATTATTTTTTGTCAAACATATGGTCTAGATAGATTCATTCTAGCTAAGTTAGATAAGTGCTTCAAATTTTCCAACTGGAAATATATATTTAAAGCATGTTTTATACCAATTGCTAAAGAAATAAAATTATTTTAGAAAAGCAACGTTTCAATAACTCCTACTCTTTTTAATGATAATTTTTTACAAAAATAAAAATACCCTTTTTTAGAGCACTGAGTCAAGATTATCATCATATAATTTTTATAGTATTTTAATTAGATCTAATATATTATAATTTTAAAATACCACAAGTAGGTATTTTAACATTCGAGAACAAGCTACTTCAAGAATAGAAAAAAAATAGAAAATCTTATCAAAAAATTTAAAATTTTATATATAACACTAGAGGAGAGAGTTCTCTTCAAGAATGTGTAATTTTTTTTTCTGAATGGTGTAGATTTTGATAGAGGAAATTTGGTGGGAGATGAAAACTGTTGATTTCAGGTATGTTAGAATTTGAGTAGTTATAACGGAGAAAATATAGATTGAAAATGATTTTTTCTTCTTTTCTACACTAGCTATACATTTCATCTATAACATATTTTGAAATCAAAGGAAAAAAATATTATTTGCATATACTTTTTTGGTGGGAACAAGACTCATTTTTTAGCATTTTTCAGCAAGTAAAAAATGGACTTCAAAAATTAAAAAATTATGTGAATTATTGTTCAAAAAAATATTAAAAATTATAGGCATAAACTGTTAATATGATTTAGAACAGTAGAGAGCGGGGGTGAATCAGTTGTTCTTAGGTCTTGATGTATAAGACAAACTTAAAAACATTTCCTTAAATCAGATCCAATAACCAAAACAAACTCGATCATCACTGATTCAATAATAGAAACATATAACACTGCAATCCACTACCCGACTGTAACTTAACTTGTAAAACATAGAAATGTTCAAACCAAAACATTTACACAAGTATTAACACTAGGATTTATAGTGGAAACCTAATGTGGGAAAAACCACTTTGTAACATGCTACTATTATTTTCACTCTTCTAAAGTGAGCTTGGTTAAAAGCCAACCCTGTCAAAGGTTACAATACACACTGCTAGGTGTGACCTAGTTAAAGGATTTCAATCACCCTGTTAAAAGTGAACCTTGTTATAGGACTTACATACACTCCATTAGAATGCAATCTTGTTCAAAGGATTTAACATATGACTGTTAGGTCAACCTCTGTTAAAAGGATTTTGATTGTTACAATGGTTAGAAAGTAGCACCAATATTGATCTAAAAAACATACAACTCACTTTGCAATATCAGATCTGATTCCACACACTAATGCTGGTTTATTGACTTTGAAACTTTTCCATCTCCATCTCTGATCTTCTCAGAACTTTTCTTCAAGCAACCACCACAATTCTCCTTTAGCCTTTTCTGCTTATACAGTTAATAAAACTTTACTGATCTTCCAGCATTCTCTTTTTCACCCATGCACACGCATATCTAATGCTCAGGTTCCCTTAATAATTTCCTCAATTAGGTTAACTCAACTTATACCACTCAATCTCATTCATAGATCTTAGGGTTAGGTTAGATTCATTGAATCTACCCGCTTCATGTTCTTCGGCTTCATCTCAAATCTCTTAAAGATTTATAATAAAACATTTTATAGTGCATTTAATGCTTTCAAACAATCAATAAATAAAGTCAACATGTTTTACATGATCCAAGAATTCAACAATGTCGACTCCAAAACTAAATTCTCTTCAAATATAAAAATGCTGATGCTCGGTCAATACTGTGATCAACTACTCGGCCTTCATGTAGAAAGCTCGGTCATTACTAAAAATGTTTCCTCGGCTTATACCGTTTTCCTCGGCAATTAACTATTGTTCGATCGACACTAGAATTTTTCTCGGCATACACTGACTCAGTCGACACTAACATTACTTGGCTTAAACATGATTTCTCCATTTTTGCTCGGTCAAGCCTACTAGTTTAGTCTTCAGTCTTACTAGGATAAATAATACATTGTCTCATCATTGTACAACATAGTCAAGTACACTTTGTAGTATCAAGATAACTCAACCTTTCCTTAGGTGCTATTGTTACCAACCTTGCCCCAATCCTTCACAACAATACAATAGATATAGTACTTTTCTAAGTAGCAATAGTCTTACCAATTAAGGTTTGACATCAATGACAATACAACAATTGTTTCAATTGCAGTTTTGAACATAAACTTCATCCACTTTTACACATTTTATTAATTTACATCATCTCCAAATTCTAAACATAAATTCCATTTTTATGTCGTTAAAGTTGAAAATTTTGTGTTGTTGACCTATTCCTTTATAAAAGTGTGAGACAACTTTGTACTTTTAACCCCCATAAACCCCATACATGAGTCTTTTAGGTCAATTTTGCCAATTTTAGGCAATTGCATCCTTTAGCCACTTTTAGTGCTCTTGACAACTTTAACAGGATATATTGGCCACATTACAAACATGATGGAACTTTATAGGTCATTAAACCCTTCATCAACCTTAGGATCCACAAATGACCCGCAAGGTACACTTTATCTCCCAAATGCCATTGAGGCTTACAATGCTTCGATTCTTTATAAAAGGATTCACATACAATCCAAAACATAAGAAAAACATATTTAAATGACCATTATTGGTCTCATTAACATCACTCTAAATTCCCCGTTAGCATCTAAAATTCATTCATTCATTCATCTATTAATAAAATGTAACATTCATGAATTATCACAACATTCATTAACACATAATATTAATTAGCATTCATTAGCATTCATAAGACTCATTAGCATTCATTACGACATCATAAAATTCATTAGCACTTAAGATTAAAACATCGAGACATAAACATCATTCATTATCAAATAAGTTGCATTAATGAGAATCATTTCTTTTTTTACTTTTTACTTTTTTTCCGCTTCCCTATATTGTTGCAGAGGCATATCCATCTCAGAATCATCATTTCTCCTCTCCTGTGCATGTGATCTCAATGTCCTTTGCAAAGGTGGGTCCTCTACAATAATAAATAAAAAGGTTAAATTAAAAAAATATTATTATAATTGGGGTTAATTTAAAAACATATTATCATCATTGTTACAAGCATTTCAATACTTTAAAAAACATAAACGTGATGCTCTTTACCTTGTCCAACCACATCGTCTTACCCAATGGCTTGAACCTCAACATGCTCATTGGGAACAACCTCTACATCCCCTACCACTGAATTACAAAATATTTTATTAATCACAACACATGATAATTAAATTTTTATTACTATGCCAAATTCAATTTAAAATGTTTACTTGTATTAATAAATCAATAATCAAAATTTGAATAGAAAATGTATACCTTGAGTACTAAAATGCACATTCAAATCGATGCCTCTGTCATGGTCGGATGGTGTTTCAGGATCGGCAGAATACATTCCAATGTAAATAATTAGTGCATTTGTCAACAATATATACATATAAATAGAAGACAAATACTATGAAATGTTAATCATTCGGTTTAATACATATAAATGTATTCACTTTAAAGTTTTAAACAAATATATAATCATTGTTTCCTTACTCAAAAATAAATATATTGACTTTATGTTGTAACTTCACATCAAATACAGTAATTGGTAAAGTATTCAACTTGAAATAAAAATCAATTGGCTTATTTACCTGATTGACAGATGATCCACGAGAAGAACCTTGTGCACTCATTGATCAGAATCGTTCAACCACGACTGTATAACCTTGTTTGTAACCTACTTTCTTGTCCTCTTCTGAAATCTATTGTTTGAACTCCAATCCCTACATGTTTGCTTGGTATCATAAATTTTTATTGTAGTGAATTTCATCAAAACTACATTGGTTATAATTTATAAATATTTTCATATGGTTTTTCATTTACTATTAAACTTACAGTTCGTGTAGCAATTTTTGAATATCCACCCGAGTCAAACTTGTGTTTCCCATTCTTTTGTTTTCTTTCTTCCATTTCCTTTGATGTGTCAGGAAACCTATGTGATGTTTGAAATATGTTAGATCACATAAGTACAAAGAGTAAATACTACATAATTTCATTATTAATATTATCATGTACCTTCTTTCCTCAGGTGATACTATTCATCCACCATGTCTTGCGCGTCTCTCAAGTGCATTCCTTTTAAGATTCTCCTACTCATTAATAGGAACATAGGGGGGGTGCTTGCAATAACAGTTGCATTCGATTTAGGTCTTGTAGTTGTCCCTAATATACTTCAAAGTTTGGCTTGCTTTCTCAAGGAGTCTAAGTCTTTGAAAAGTGTTGGGTCCAAAAAAATTTATCATAGAGTCAATGAGTTTATCCTTTAACTCTTTATCTTGTAATTGCCACCTTTTAAGAAAAAAAATTGTTAGATTCATAAATGAAGTGAAGCTACCTATTAATATAGTTGAAGAAAGGGATGAAAGGAAATCTAATCTAGCAATGAAATCAAAATATGATACCATGTCCGTATGGTCGGCCCAAAAATGTACAAACATTCATCATTAAGTTTTTCATAAAATAGATTATTTATCAGAGCAGGGTTTTCAACATTGGAACCTTTAGACCCATTACGTTTCAACTCATCTAACTTAACCTATTGTGTAGGATGCCTGTTGTCACATGAACTGGCCGATGAGGCCAAGGTCGTAGAGCTGCATGATTCAGTGCAGAGCAAAGAGGTGGACCACCACCGCCACCTCCACCACCATCACCACCACCACCACCTCCACCATCGGACCCTAATCAGGCTATCATGAACGCCCTTCAGAATTTGATTGGGGTAATTCAACAGAGATTACCACTTGTAGATCATCAGCAGGAGCAACAGGCTTCTGAGAGAGGAGCAGAGGTTCTGGGGGGAGGTGGAGCAGCTAGCAGAGAGAGGAGTAGGAGTCCTCCACCCAGGGGTGCCGACGGCCATGGTGATCACGAGGATGAGTCAGTTCATCATGGGATACGAGACAGAGGTAGACCCCCTAGAGATGTTGGGGATGAGATTCGGGAGATAATACGACTCCAGCCACCCTTATTTTTGGGATCCACTGACGGGTCAGTAGCAGAGGCCTGGTTACAGAGTTTACAGTGATGCTTTGGATTGCACCCTTACAGGAGTAATCTAAAGGCACGAGTTGCAGTTCATCTCCTACGGGATAAGGCCTCCATTTGGTGGCAGCATGAGGAGTCCATTGGAGGAGTGGCTATTGACACACTCACTTGGGAGTCTTTCATAGCCCGATTTTGAGAGAGGTATCTCTTTGAGCATTTCAAACAGAGACAGATAGAGGAGTTCCATGATCTCCAGCAGAGAGGCCTCACAGTGGCCCAGTATGAGGGTCATTTTCTTGAGCTCCTTCCATATGTAGATTATATGAAGGATGAGAAACTGCGTATCCATCGTTTCATTAAGGGACTTAATATGTCTCTCCAGGAGGCAGTACGTCTAGCTTTTCCTCCCACATTCAGAGATGCAGTTGAGACGGCACTTGTAGCCAAGGATTTTTGCACTAGACGGAAGTCTCGAGATCGGTCTCAGCATCGAAACCCTTCATCCTAGCAGTCAGGACAGCAAAAATACACTTGGAAGGGGAAACAGGACCATTCAGCAGGATCCTTTAAGGGTCAACAGTCTCAGCAGTAGGGTTCTAGACAGAGACATTCACAGGGTTATCAGGGCTCTAAGCCCAAACAGTGGCAGTCTCAGGGCCCTAGATAGGATCAGAGGACACAGACCCCTCAGGCACAGCCAGCTAGGACTCAGCAGTCCTCTAGGGGTGGATATAGTGGTTCCAGTAGGACTAGAGGGTCACAATAGCCTAGGACACAGGGGGCACAGATGCAGACCCGCAGACCATGTTTCACTTGTGGTGGTATGGGTCATATTGCGAGAGAGTGCCCACAGGGATAGTTAGCCAGTGGTCAGAGAGGAGCTACCTCAGAGCCTACAGTCGATGATATGGGTAGATCCCATAGAGTGTTTGCAGCGGTTGATAACCGCCAGGCTGAGCACCAGGCCACGGTCATAGAGGCTACAAGTATGATTCAGGGTATCAGTGTATCTATCTTATTTGATTCAGGAGCCACAGACTCCTTTATTTCCCCATATGTAGTGGAGCGTTGCAGGCTAGTGGCAGTTAGACAGGATGTCAGTTGGGAGGTCAAGTTAGCCTCAGGAGCTAGGGTGTCTGTTAGTTCCTTAGTTCACAGTTGTCAGATTCAGATGGGAGACTTAGTCACGATGTCTGATCTCCGCATCACCCCTCTAGGTTCTTATGATGTAGTCCTTGGCATGGATTGGCTATATGCCCATAGCGCCAAGATAGATTGTCGACAGAAGAGGGTTGAGTGCGTTGATGATCATGGTACTTCTATGGTGATATTTGGAGTACAGAGGCCTATATCCCTTCGCATGATTTCCGCTATGCAGCTTAGGCGGGGTGTGCGGAAAGGGTGTTAGCTTTTTGCCATCACCATTAGTGATAGAGAGGAGGATTCAGAAGGGGAGCCTTCGCTTGAGGACTACCCTATTCTTCAAGAGTTTGCAGATGTATTCCCTACTGAGCTACTTGGCATGCCTCCACCTAGGGCAGTTGATTTTCATATAGACCTTGTACCAGGAGCTGAACCTGTATCTAGAGCACCTTACAGGATGACCACACATGAGCTCAATGAGCTCAAGATTCAGTTAGAAGAGCTCTTGGAGAAAGGGCATATTTGACCTAGTGTATCACCTTGGGGTGCACCAGTGATTTTTGTGAAGAAGAAGGATGGATCACTTAGATTGTGCATTGATTATCGAAAGTTGAATAAAGTAACAATTAAGAATCGATACCCACTCCCTAGGATCGATGATTTATTTGATCAGTTGCAGGGTGCCCGAGTATTCTCAAAGATAGATCTGAAGTCAGGGTACCATCAGTTGCGGATTGTGGAGAATGATATCCACAAGACTACTTTTCGTACGAGGTATGGTCACTATGAGTTCACAGTGGTGCCATTTGGCCTCATGAATGCTCCAGCCGTGTTCATGAGCCTCATGAATGGAGTATTTCATACATTCTTGGATAAGTTTTTGGTAGTATTCCTTGATGATATTCTGATATATTCTCGAAATGAGGAGCACGAGGAGCATCTGAGGCAGGTTTTACAGCATTTGAGAGAGAATCAGTTATATGGCAGCTTGTCAAAATGTGCATTCTTTAGATCTGAGGTACATTATCTTGGTCATGTTATATCCGGTGATGGGATCTCTGTAGACCCATCGAAGATTAGAGCCATTATGGATTGGCCAGCACCCACCAACGTCACCGAGGTTAGGAGTTTTATGGGCTTAGCAGGCTATTATAGGTGCTTTGTGGCGGGGTTTTCTAGGATAGCGCATCCCATTACTTCCCTTCAGAGAAAGGGGAAAAGGTATGAATGGTCAGAGAAGTGTGAGAGGGCTTTTCAAAAGCTCAAGAGAGCTCTCACTAGTGCTTCAATTTTAGCAGTGCTAGATCCTTCAGCAGACTTTGTTGTGTGTACTGATGCATCTTTGGATGGTTTAGGAGCGGTTCTTATGTAGGATGGTCATCCTATAGCTTTCGAGTCAAGGAAGCTAAAGACCCATGAGCTCAATTATCCTACTCATGATCTAGAGCTTGCAGCAGTAGTTCATGCCTTGGTGAGATGGCGACATTTTCTTCTAGGTCACCGATTTGAGCTCCATTCAGATCACCAGAGCCTTCAGTACATCTTTTCACAGCCCAATCTTAATGCTAGGCAAAGGAGGTGGATGGAGTTTTTGTGTGAGTACGATTTTGATGTTCATTACATCAAGGGGAAAGAGAATGTTGTTGCAAATGCTTTGAGTAGGAGGTGACACGAGCTCTCCTCTATGGTTTCTAGTACAGATTTGAGGGAGTGCATTTTGCATCACTTGCCAGAGGATGGATTCTATGTAGAGGTTTGTCAGATTGTTCGTGCTCAGAGGTCCCTTGAGGGGAGATTTGCAGAGTATTCTTTAGAGTCCGATGGACTCCTACGTCATAGAGGATGCATCTATGTACCCTCTTCGGGAGACTTGCAAGATTTTATTGTACTTGAGGCACATAGAGCACCTTATGCAGCTCAACCAAGAGTTAAGAAGCTGCATGCCGATCTGAGACAGTTGTATCATTGGCCGGGCATGAGATTGCAGATTGCCAGCATAGTGGCTAGATGCCTAGAGTGTCAGAGAGTTAAGGCTGAGCACAGTCATCCAGGTGGGCTCCTACATCCACATGAGATTGCCGAGTGGAAGTGGGATACTATATCCATGGACTTCATTGTCGGTCTTCCTATGTCTTCTCTCCACCATGATGCCATCTTGGTGACGGTCGACACACCGACCAAGGTTGCCCACTTTTCACCCATGCGTACTACATTCACAGCACGAGATGTAGCGCAGATGTTTTTGTGGTATATTGTCAGACTTCACGGCATTCCCCATAAGATCATCTCTGATAGAGACTCCTTGTTCACATCATCTTTTTGGAGAGAGCTACAGGCAGCATTGGGCACTAGGCTCAATTTTAGTACGACATATCGCCCTCAGACAGATGGGCAGACAGAGAGGGTTAACCAGGTGTTAGAGGATATGTTACGTATGTATGTGATGGACCATCAGGTCAAGTGGGAGGAATACCTACATCTGGTAGAGTTTGCCTATAACAATGGGCATCATTCGTCTATTGGTATGCCGCCATATCAGGCCTTATATGGTAGACCTTTTAGGACACCACTGAGTTGGGATAGGATTGAGGATAGGATATCTATTGGACCTCAGTTGGTCAAGGATATGGAGCAGCAGGTGGTCTTGATTAGACAGCGCCTTAGAGAGGCCCAGGATCGACAGAAGAAGTATGCTGATGCAAAGAGGGTAGACCGCGAGTATATGGTTGGTGATAGGGTCTTCTTGAGAGTGCGACTGCATAAGAGTCCAATCCGCTTTGGAAAGGGCTCTAAGTTAGCACCTCGCTTTGTTGGACCATTTGAGATATTGGAGAGGATAGGTCTAGTTGCCTACTGTTTAGCGTTTCCACCCAGCCTGTCATGCATCCATGATGTGTTTCATGTATCTATGCTACGAAAATATATTTATGAAGAGTCTCACATAATAGACTGGGATGCCTTGCAGGTGGAGTCAGACAGACAGATAGCTTTGGAGCCCATTCGCATTTTGGGCCGACGGAGCCTGGCACTATGAGGCAGAGAGCTGGACCAGGTTAGGGTCCAGTGGGATTGTTATGATGAGGTCACGGCTTCATGGGAGGATACAGCACAGATGAGATCACAGTACCCATACCTTTTTGATGAACTCCAGGAGGAAGTTCATGCCTAGGGGGGGAGGATGTGAGGCCTCACCCCGACCCGTCATAGCATCTTTCTTTTTCTGCATTTTGATACAGTGATACACTTGTTGATCTATTTTGGATTGAGACTCGAGATACGATATTTTGATGGTGATTATTATATTATGTATGTGTGGATGTGAATCTAGAGTAGATCATGATTTTTATTATGCATCGTTGATTAAGTGAATTATTCATGATTAGATTTGATTACTACACATGATGATTATGTACTTATGATGTTCGAATATTATTGAATGGAAAATTGTGATTTGAATTGAGCTATACATATTGAGTTATGATACTAAATAGGAAATTGAATATGTATATTTCATGTAATGTTATCATCTTGAACTACTGATGCTCGATGTGAAGTGTGCAGGTACGAGAACCATGGGAATTATCGGAGAACCAAGGTTAAACACATGTGAACTGAGTAAACCAAGGCTTAGTCCAATGTGGGATTACAAAGCCTCGTTGTAATGTGAACTTGTCGTAAAAGTGAATTTTCATGTGCATTAGTAGTTAGCTTCATGTTTTCTTTCTTGGCATTTGTATGTAATGTGCAATTGTTAGTGTCACTTGACACTTGTAATGTACTCATTTAAATTTATTTTATTCCAGCCACTTCTAGAGGCCAATAAGAAGTTCTAGGGGTCATTTTTGGCATAATTTATGTATCTTAATGTTAGGGGTATGGGTTAGGAAGGTTTTGAGCATATCCTAAACCCCCTAGAGACTTTGGCAACCCTTTTTTTTGACCCATTTACGCTTACCTACGAGATTGGATGGATCTTGACCCTTACCCAACTTCACCTTTCCTTCCAATCAAGCATTAATCATGGGGGGACAAGGGAAATCAAGGAGACCTTAGAGTCAAATTTGTAATTATGATTGGTGGGTGGGTAGAATTTGGAGCCCTTTTTAGAGGCCTTGGATAGAATTAGAGGGTGTTCACCCACTCTCTAATTTTAGAGACTTTAGGGTTTTGGAGGAGGAAGAAAAGTGGATAAGCTCTTCTCAAATTTCCATTTCCATCACACTTGTGGAGGTTGGTTACTCTTCTCATGGAAGTCTTTCTACTTGTGCATTAGATTAGCTTGTATCTTTCCCTCTCATGTATATGAATCTTGATTCTTGTTGTGGCAATGTGTTGTAAGGGAGGGATTTTGGGTTTGATTTCATGGTTTGATCTTGTTCTTTTTGCTTGATTGAGGGAGTTCTTGTTTATGGGTGTGAGGCATTACTCACCCTTTGGGAAGGGAAGAAGTGGCCTATGGGTGGAGGGGTTAGTTGGGCTCTCCATGAGGTGAGAGTCTCTTCTCTTGGAGAAGCGGGATAAGTCCATGGTGTATGGGCACCATGGAAGCCATTGCATTATTGTATTTTGAAGAGGATGTTAAGCAAAGTATGTGTATGAAGAGGCATTTGGATATGCATGGATATGTAGCCTTGAAGAGGCATTTGGATATGTAGCCTTGAAGAGGCATTTGAATACTCATGGTGAGAAAATTTGTATGTAATGGCATTCTCCCCTTGGAAAAGCCCACCTCCACCCTCTCAATGAGCTTGTAGGACTCATTTGTGTAACCTTGGAAGAGAGTAATTTGTTGTATGTGCATTGTGTAAATTTTTTGTGAGCATCTTGTTGATCTTGTTGCATACCCGTTTAGCCCTTGGTTCTCCAAGCTTGGGGGTGGTCTCATAAGAGACCTTGGTTGGGTGGTGAGCACCCATGGTTCTCTCCTTTGTTGCAGGTTTTGAGGTCAACACCCAAGTGGAAAAGCTTGAAGAAGTTTCTCTTGTTGAGCTTGTATCAACTCTCCTAAGTTGTTGTATTATTGACCTTGAAGGAGATCTTTCTCTCTTGTATATTGTAAAGAATTTCCATTATTGAGTTCATTGTAAAATAGTAGATGTATATGAAAGGGTATATGTAATATGATGAAGTGAAGTAGCTCTTTTATGTTGATCTCTCATTGAGTATTCCATCAAAGTGTAATATATAATTGTAATGTAAATGCTTCTTCATCATAGAAATTATGTAATGAAATTGATAGGATGTCTTTAATGAAAATGCAATGTATTTCTATCTTGTCTAATTGATTTTTGCTTCTTAAGATAGTGGAGTTATTTTCTTTAAAAAAAAAAGTGTTATTCAAAGTTGGCAAGAGAAGATATGAAATCATTCAATAGTATGTAAAATTGCATTAATATGGATAGCCATGAAACTATTAAGACTTGGATTCATAGTTGTAAGCTCATTCCAATCTATCTCATTGTGGACTAAACTCATACTTAATAAGACTATACTTGGATGAAAAGAAACCTTGCCATCTCTTATTCTTTCCAAATGATTTAGTCATGGAATAATTGATAAGGTAAAACACTATTGTTAAGACCATCTTTATCCAAAACTCTATTCATTACCTTCTCAATGCAATGCTTAAAATGAACTATTAATTTCAATCTAATACCTCTCCTATGGCTAGTAAATAAAATAAAGAGATCAATATGTTAAAGCTTTAGTCTTATTATACAAATGACATTCCCAGAATTTTATTAGAGCAATTAGCTCTCTGGATTTTGTATGAGGAAGGGAAATATTCTCTTACCATAGAGAATATTCCCCTTCCCCTCTTAACACAAGCATCTAATTAAGTTTGATAGCCCAAACTACCTCTTACCATGTTAATACCCCACTAATTTATGATTGATTGTATTTTCAATTAAACTTTTCTAATAATTTTTTTTTCCCATAACTCCCCCCTTCCACTTGTTTGTGGGCCCCACTATAGTCCTTTCCTCTTCCCATACACAGGTGCTAGAGGACTGACTTGGAAATGAAATATGTTTATTTCATGGTCAAATACTACCCCTTGCGTGAGTAGAGGGGCCCCCTTGAGAAGTGACACTCAACCCAAATTTTCATTGCCTTGTCTTCTCCTTAAATTCTATGCATAGCATGAGCTGACATGGCTTAAATATTCACTCAAATTGCAAGCTACCTCTTCCCCAAGCACACCTAACTCTGACATTAGATTCTGGTGCATTCCCTCTTGTCATAAAAAGTACCTTCCCCTTTGACCTGTGTACCCACTACTTGGGTTTCACCTTGGGAAGGTAGAGAACTTTATTCAATGCATACTTTGACTTAAACATAATCTATCCCCTTCTATCCCTTGGAAAGTGCGAAAATCCTCCATGGAGCAAGTGGGACCCACTTGATTCTTGCCTGCTAGTACTCTCCTTTGGGATGCGCCCCCTATGGGCTTGAGCCTTAGCTAGTAGGTAAGGAGGGGGAGATAGGTTAGGTGTATGAGGTGGCACCTAGAATAAGATATTGAGTAGAATTTATTAAGTATATAGCGGTGGATTTAGGTAATTTTGAAATTAGATTGTTTATTATTATTCATTAATTTTATTTTGGTATTAACTTCATAAACTTAATTGTTGAGTAGCAGATTTATTGTTAATGTATTTAGATGTAAATTTTGTCAAATCAAAGTGTTATATCAATAGCATAGTATACTATTTATAATTGTTCATTTGCTGTTAGCTAATCACTGCTAATCAAGTGATTAGCAAGTCAAGGGGGTTTAGTGTTTCATATTAACCCACCTAGTCATTATTTGGTTATTATCTAATTAGGCCCTTGGGATTGATACGAATAGGTTGGTGAGTGAATTATTTGATCAATGGGTATAGAACTGAATTGGGGCTTAAAATGGGTTGTTAAGTTATAGGGAATGATGGTGTAATTAGATTTAGCTTTGATGTATTAATTGATTAAGTTAACGTTTTAATTTGATCATTTGGTAAACAGTGTAACAAGTGAAACAGGACCCGCAATAATAAGATTAGGAATTTAGTTAATGGGTGAAATGATACTTAAGATGATTGTCCTCTTTCATTATTAATCGAACCAATTAGCTAATAAAGGAAATGATTTAGTGTTAACATGTAGAATCAATAATTGAACTATTAGTTAGTAAGTAAATAGATTGGTGAGTTGCTAGATTGGGGTATAATCGGTGTATGACAATAACCATTTAAAAGATAATTATAGATTTTAGTCATTAAACTCTATAATTGGTAATCAATTCAATAGACTTATAGTTAGTGGTATTAATGTTCCAACCTAACTAAGAATGAATCAAATTATTAATTTAGTAGCTTTACTAGATATATGTTCATTTACACCCTACAGTGAAACTTCTTAACATGATTAATACCCTCGGAACGGCGAAAGCACCTAGAACATTTCACCTTTAAAAAAAAAATTTGTTACGTTTTTGGTTGTTTATTTTTGGGCATGACATTATTCCTTGCAAAATAATAATGGGATTATTAGTTATTGCAAGGGACTGCACAAGGGGTTAGTGCATTACATTATGAATATAAGATTATATAGTAAAAGAAAGGATCAATCTTTAAAGTACCTGGAATCTGGGCTACTCTCACGAGAAGTCCATCTTCAATGTTCACAAGCAATTGATCACAATTCTATATTGTTCCCTTACATCTAACACGAGTACATCCAAGAATTTCCTCATCGCCTCCTACATAAAATGAATTCAATATTAAAAAATGCCCCCTAAGAAAGAATAGTTCAAGTGAAATAAACACATGATAAATGAGAGAGAAAAAGAGGAATCTACTTACCAATAAAAGGTGTTGCCATTGCATTTGTGGCCATGCTACATGTTGTTGATATTGCAGGTGGTAGTACTTCTATGGTTGTGATCCCCATAGCAGGCAGCGTACTCAAAATAGAATCAATAGTAGATGTTGAAAAATAAGATTGTTAGAGCATAAAAAAATATGGACAACCATAGACAAGATTGTTAAAGATATTAAAAAAAATTATTGTTTGAGAAAAACACAAGTGGAGGATAGAACATGCAATCTACTTGAACCACCTGAAGTATCTACATCTGGGGCATGGCCCATTAATGTTTTTAGCGTCCTCTATAAAAATAACACATATGTATTTTAGTTAATGACATAAATAAAAAAGTGTACTATAAAAACTATTATTGAACTTTTGTAATAATTAAAAACTACATTAATACTTACTATATAAGTT
This sequence comes from Chamaecyparis obtusa, assembly GCA_027943335.1. Classification (NCBI taxonomy): domain Eukaryota; kingdom Viridiplantae; phylum Streptophyta; class Pinopsida; order Cupressales; family Cupressaceae; genus Chamaecyparis; species Chamaecyparis obtusa. Next base: position 646,387 of record BSBK01008781.1, on the reverse strand, counting down.
CAAACATAGTGAGCCAATCGAGTTAACTCTATTGAAATTGTATGAAGGACCTTTTGTAGTGCAACCATAGGATCAACGTCTGATGAAAAATCAACAATGAATATATCATGCTCATCCTGTGGCTCCTCATGGACTACTTGTTCCTTTCCCTTTTTCTTATCAGCACTCATTTGTGAGAACAATATTACTAGCACTTTATTTAAAAGCAATTCAAAATAGTAGTGAAGAATAAAACATAACAAAAAATATGCATTAACATTTTTCTTGTATGTGCATTTGTACAACAACGAGTTTTACCTATTGTGAAGAAGAAGTCCCATGAGAACCTTCATTGTCATACGTATCGTGTGGCTGTTGATCCATACTATAGCCCTATATTTAAAAAAAATCATTGAGACATGTTAGAACACATGTGTTCTTATTCTAAGTTATGTTGAACAATAGACAATTATTAGAATGCTTTAATTAAAAGAAGAGATAGTTTTTTAATTTTTAAACAATTTTAAATGGTGCATAGTGCATACCACCTCATCTATGATAGTGGATTTTTTTGTATCTATGTGAGTCAAATTGTAATCGATAAGAAGCTCTTCGCCTCCATGTATTGATTTGATCGCACATACAAATATACAATTTCCCTCGCGCACCTTAAATATGCAATTGGGTTGCTTCTTAGTTGACGCAAGTCATGTATTGTTTATAAAATTTGCAATATTCCTTGATGCTTTTGGCCTTCTCTCAATGTATATAGCTACTATTTTACTTTTTTCATTGAATTTTTGTTGTATATAATTTTCCACGAGTGCATACCTACACATACTTTTTAATATCTAACAATCTGCATCTAACTATTGTAATCATAACAAGGTTCAACATACTCTATGAATTCGACAACTTTTTTGTAAGAGACCTTTATGTCATCCATGGAAAATATGCCCAAACCATGTAATGAAGATGGTTCTATGTGATATATCCTCTCTCAAACACAAAAATCAATGTTTATTGAAAGAAGTTCATCAGGGACCCATTATTTTTTTAGATGTTTGTACCTAAAGGGCACCTCAAAGTCTCCTTTTCTCTCATCATCATAAGAAAATGACCCCCCTTGAGCAAGAGAAAATTCCATGCGTTCATTGAATTTATTTATGATCTTTTGACCTCGAGTCAATCTCCTTGATATAAACATACTAAATGTCTCACTTTCTTCTTCCATTCCTACGTTTTCCTTGATTGAGGAAGATAAATATGACAAATACCTATTTCCTGGAACCTGCACTTCATGAAATGAGAGAGACAGGTGGCAATGAGAGATATTTTATAAATGGTAAAAGACATTAATCTCTATGGGGTGTATTTATTTATACCTGACAATCCATGAGACTATGTTGGATACCTGACAAAAGATAATAGTTATATAATTAGACAAACATAGTTCACTCCATTGTAGAGAACAAGGACAATTTCTTGTGATTTAACATCATTCCTAAGTACTCAATTCCTCACAAAGTATCTAAAACTAAGATGTTTGATGAAATGCCATAAGAGTGGTGTCTCATGCAATGCTGAGATATTCAATGTATGCTAGTTTGTTAAAATGCTTCAAAGAAATGTGATCTCCTACAATATTTTGAATATCTCATCATTGCATGAGACACCACTATTGTAGCATTTTGTCAAGCAGTTCTCATGCCTTGCTAGTGTTTTTATTACATCTTGTGAAGGACATTATACATTGTTAAAATTATCTATTTATACTTTTAGAATTATCCCACTCCATTGCATAGAACAAAGAGAATCCCTTGTGATTTAACATCATTGATGTACAAGGAAATATAAAATTATCAGAAGAAAATCTCATAAGATAGTATTTAGATTACCATAAAAAAATATCTCAGAAAATGATAAAGAAAGGTAATTTTCTTAATCACATCACTAATTTGTGCATGTCTAAATACTGGTGTCTTTCAAGTGATTTGATTCTTGTCATGCCCACTAGAAATGAGAACAGTCTTAACTAGTGAGACTGTTTAATTATATAGAGATTAAATACACTCTTTTAGAATGAAATTTGTCTTAAAAAAAGATCAAAGATATCAGTAGGACATATAAAGAAAGGTGAATAAGAGTATTTAGATATTAACACTAAAACCCAAAATGTCATTAATATGAAACCGTAAGAATATTAGTGGAAAAAGTGCAGATTTCAACCCAAAACAATTGTTAAAATGTGCCAAACAAGAAAAGTTGTATGGACATTTTATCGAACAGTTCACATGCCTTGTCTATACTTATATTCTTTAGGCATTTTGTCAAAAATATTGTGTGGATTGTTAATTCTTTCATCTATTCCTTCAAGGCTAGCATGCAGTTGAAGGTGAAACATCTGGCATAATTGTACATTTCATTCATGTCATTTATATTCTTCTTCATCCATCTCATCATCAAGATCATCATCATTGATGACATCATCACCACCACTATCATCATCATCGTCATCGTCATCAGCATCATCATCATCATCATCATCATCATCGCAATTAGTAGCAGCATCACTGTCGTCTTCTTCATATTCTTATTTGACTAACTCTTGATCATGATCATCATCTACATCATCTTCCACTTCTTCCTCTTCCTCGGTATCTTCTTCTTCTATTGCATTATACTTTATCGGCCTTCCTCTTGGATCATGTCTAACAACAAATGACCAACCTGATTTATGTGGAACCTCTAAGTAAAATACCTACTCACATTGGCTTGGAAGAACTGGCTCAAACAACTTTGTATTAATCATTGGAAATCCATTCTCATATTCAATAAGAGTTCTATCATGATCATTTTGATTGATTCGTAATCTATACCATTTCACAAAGGAGAGAACTAATTTGATGAAATTAAAGTCACAGTCAAGTATATCAACCAAAATACCATAGTATCAATTTTGTGACTTTCAAGGATGTAAGTGATTTCTAGATGAAGTATTAGTCACCTGAAAGACTGCACTTATCCCAGAATCACAAGTTCTCTTCATGTCATCCAACTTTTTGATGTAAAATTTATAATCATTGCATAACATAGCCTTGTGGTGTTTCACCTACAATAATGTCAAACATGTATAAATTATTGCATCATGAGTTGAAAAACATACGGTTGATTAACAAATTTATAAGTTCTTGGTGATCTCTTAAACCATATGCTAAATCTATTTCATTTTGTGTAACATTGGGATCTCCATTACGGTGAGCTTGTATAACCAATGAAGACAAGAATTCCCATTTTAATCTATTACCATAATGTTGACACCATTTAATCCATACTATCATCCAATCTTGATTGTTTGCAATAAACAAATCTATTACATCCCACTCTTTAGCAACTGTACAAAAGTAAATAGATGACTTACAAAAAAATTATTTTGAAGATTAAGACTTAATTAACTACAATAACATCTCTTAATTTATTACCTTTCAATTTTTTAAATCTACTATTCCCCACCAAGTACTCCCCTTCAAATTTTTTGATAGATTCAAGATCCCAAATGCAATCTATATGGGTCTTTGCTGCAAGATTAGGAAGATATTAAGTAACGTACATCATCATCTGGTATATCATATATCCCTCAACCATAGAACCCTTAGGATGTGCTCTTTTTTTTCATACCAAACCCTTCAAAAATTTGAAGTGTCTCTCAACCATCCACATTGACCTAGCATGTACAAGTCCACACAATTCAATCTCCTCAAATTGGTGTATGAGGTAGTGTTCTTGTGCATTGAAAAAAGCTGAAGGTAAACACTTTTGCATTTCACACATTAGTCAACAAATCCTTTTCTTCTAATATTTTATATCTTCTTTATAAATTTCTTTAGATGAAAACCAGCTACAAGGGATTCAAGACACAAAAATATATAAATATGAGACTTTACAATATATTACTTGTTTGATATTATTGTTTGATATATTGAGAAAATATCACTACTTACCTCATGTATTTTCTAAGATCATGTATCACTTGTTTGATCTTATTGTCGAAGTTCTCTAGGAGTGATAGGGGTAGCACATACTGCAACAATTGTCAACTGATCATTCCATACAATGAAAATTGAATGCAGTTACAAAAATTTATTATAAATATGAAATACTATGACTTACCTTGATGAAGGTATGTCAATCATACATTTTCATCCCTAACCCAAAATCACTTTTCTCTAATATGAGATTTCTTATATTTGTAGAAAATCTTGTAGGAAATCAATTTTTTCGTATGACTTTTTTATGGCATTACTTTGTTTCTCTGTTAATAACTAAGGAAGAGCACTTGCATTAATCCAATCTCCATTGCTATTTGATTCAATGATATTTTTCATTGCATGATTGGAATCATGAATGTCACTACAAATTTTGTCAAGTTTTTCTTTGTCACGCCTTCCATCCAATATTTTCCACAGTGTCTCTATTACATTCTTTCCAATATGCATAGTATCAAAAAAATGCTCATTTTTAGCTACTCATAATAGGGCAGCCTACTAAATTCTTTGGGATAACATTTTAGTCCCTTTGGAAGGTGGTCAGGGATGCCTTCATGACCTTCAAGATCATCAACTACATAAATAGCCAACAAAACATAATCGAAATATATAATTTTCAAACATTAACCATTAGGTGGAATGATATTACCTCGAATTCTATTATATTCCAACTGTCATAGGTGAGGTGTCATTCTTCATAGCTTTGATGCAGTCTCTTCTTTCCCATTGAAAAGATGTTTGTCCACACTTCGATACTTATGATTTATGTGGAGGAAGTGCCTATACTCATCAAACACCCGCTTTCTTAAACTTTTGGAATGATGAGATTTCATCTTTGGACCATACATTAGATATGAAAATTTTCCCTTTGTTTGAAGACCTACAAGATGATGATACAATTAGATTATATATGTTAATATTTAGAATTATAACTATCGCATACAACTAGAATTCACCATAACATACCACAGAAATGTGTCAACCCTGGAGCGTCATGAATTGTCCACGCAAGCATTGCATGGAATCAAAATGTTATTTGTCCAATTGGTCTAAAGATGTCATACATACTGAAACCATTCCATAACACTAACAACTCATCGATAAGAGATGCAATATATACATTCATATCTTTCACTTGGTACTTACCTAGTTGAATTAACAACATTAGATAATTATTGTGGCCATTTCACTCCAAGACATAATTAAATGTAGATGACTATAAAATAATAAAATAATTATAACAATCATTGCCAACATAATGTGCTCCCTCTTTATTGACATCCATGGAGGAAGGTTATTTTTAATAACAAAAATAGGCCACACCGAGTAAAAGGATCTCATCTCTCCAAATGGATTGACATCGTCTACGCGAGAGAAAGCCTAATATTTTGAGGTTCTTCTTTAAAGTGTGGCCACTTTTCCTCTATGTCCCTAAACGATGAGTCATTCGCAGGTATTTGAATAATGTCATCTCAATGCCTACCATGTACATGGTAATCCATACATTGTGTCAAGTTATTGCACCTAATTAATTATTTCAGACGTGGAATACTGGGGATGTAAAAAAGAACCTTGCGAGGAACCTTTTTTGTCATTTGATCATCTTGATATCTGCTCGTATGGCATTTAGGAAATTCAGTTGCATTTTCATATTATTTATGATAAATAACATGATCTTTGGGATAAGCATCTATTGCTTGATACTCTATTCCAATATGTTTCATATTGGCACATAATTCTTGGTATGAGTGAGGTACAACATTTTATGGTGGTAACAGATACTCACCTATCAATCTACATCAAAAAATATAAGTCATTACTATAAATAATCTTAATGGTACATGTTTCACCTTTTATAGACTATAATGACGTATATGACAAACCTTAGCATACATGACATTGCTATGTTGGATAAACCATTCATGACCTTCAAATTCACCAAAAATAATATAATAGAGAGAAGAGTAGATTGGGAGCCTTCGTAAAGGGTTGTGTTCAACTTCTCAAGTAGAGGTATATCATGGATGATGTCAATGTCATCCTCATCACAATCATCATCATCATCATCATCAAAACCAGTACCAAATGTGTCAACCATCATCTTCAAATATTTTTTCCTGGTGCATGATCATCATCTTCCATGAGATCATGATCTTCAGCTTCAATACTCACACCTCTATGTTCCTCTATATTCACAGACCATGTTCCTTTGAGATGTGGTGGACCATATCATATACTACACTGGGGAGATTGACCTATATAAAAATGATGATAATCAAACCTCCTTCTATTGTTCATATGTATATTAATTGTGAAAACAATATAACAAGAAACTTACTAATGGATGATAATCAAATCCCCCTTCAATGTGACCATTCTCCCTACAATGTCTATTTTCTATTTTGATTTTGATTCTTCTTGTCTTTAATATGTTACAAATCTTGCATGGACAATAACATTTTTCATTGCCTTCTCTTTGAAATTTAGACAACAATCTAGTGATTCTCTCCCTATTTTGATTTAATTCCCTTGTATTATCTGACATGATTCGTAATGTGTATATCTGCCAAAAAATTGGACATGTTGTACTTAATGTTTATATCTGCACATATAGTTTTGATAGAAAATTGTCACTCTATTTTCTCATGGTGAGAACTCTTTAGTTGTCACGAAAAATGTCAAACAAAAAATGACATGTTATGGTAGGTTTTATAAATGATATGTTATTTTGTAAATTTAACTTTAGGTTTAATAACTGTACATATATTTTCTTTGACTTCCCCACATTGTAATCATATACTCTCAAAAGGGTAATTCTTGTGAGAGATGCCTCCTTTCATTAGCTTCATGTCACATTCTCATATCTTCTCATAGCTTCCTATGTGTTTCATCCTTCATGTATACACTTACTTTGACCAAACTTTTAATTTTCTAACAAATTTTGCCAAACGCTTTGTAGAAAACCAAGTAAGTGGTATTCTTGAGTTCAAACACATTGAGTTGCTACAACTAAATTATAAATCATGAATTCACTATAAAACTAATGTATTTCTCAAGATTTCATATGGACATTTTGTCAAACGGTTGGCATGTATTTTTATTTAAATGCGGTTATATCATTTGGAATGGATATATGACAGGTTGATATCAAATTCTATGTCAAGATTTACAACATTAAATTGATCATAATTGGAAGACTCAGACACAAGAAGAATATGAGGATAGCCAATTTTTAGAAGAATATGAATGAATGTAAACATACATAAGCATGGATGAACATAAATAATCAAGGTACTAGACATTGCCTGAAGTAATGAAGTGTTGACCTGGGGTTGAATCTAGTATGCTCCTATATGATAAAGAACCTGTAAGGAAGGAAAAGATGGGGTTAGATCCAAAGGATCTAAGCTATGCTTGGCACCGTATTAATGATCCTCATCTACAATTATGCATGTGCATACTCAAGCCATAAACTTCTAAAAGGAACTATGCTACAAAACATGTGCACTCAGAAAAATGCACTCAGGAACATGTGCACTCAAGAACATATCTGGTATATAGGTGTTGGAATCCAAATGAAGCCCTATATTGAACCTGTCAGGGTTATCAAAAGTCTTATTCTCTTAGATTTTATAGCTACCCTGATGGCCTCAAGGAGGATCACTAGTCTAAGAAGTGTAAGCTAAGTGAAGAAGAAATGTCCATGGAGCATTCATACCATGAAGACATAATAGAAAATATAGAAAGAATGGAAGCATAGAAAGGAGATCAACATTGAAAGAAGAAGTAAGTGGCTACATTTATGTCTTTATGAACACTCGGTGAATCATTGTCATGACTACATCATCCAAATAGTGCAACAACACCAGATGTTGTTGTTCCATTTGGTGTTGCTATGGCAGCATTTCCAAATGATGCATCCACCACAGTCACCTACCATGCCCATCAACACAAGGGAGTCATGATCAAGCATAAGAAATGGAGGGGACATGATCAAGGTCAAATCAGATGTCAAATTTCATGCCTTGAAATTTTATAACATAGTTCCTTAGCATTTGATCTTCATGTGGTAGCAATGACTTGAGGTAGGCATTTGATCTTTGTCTTCTCATTAACTCAATTTTATTTTGATGACATTTGTTGATTTAATGGAACAATATGAGTGTTAATACTGGCATTGTTTAGATCTTTGTATTTGGAATGCTTGATGACCCACAAGCTTTGAGAGCTAGGCCATCGTTTCTATTACCTTCAAGGAATTATGTGAGGTGTTTTATCTCTCTTTATTTATTTTTTTGTTGATATTCACTATGTGGTACTCCCCGTTTATGATCATTTCATGAGGAAATATCTTGATGGCTAGTGGGCTACAAGCTAGGGCATCATGCATTGTTTATGAGCTCATTATTTCATCACCTCATGAACCTTCTACTGTCATGGCACCGTGTGGAGTATTTAGGCATTTGATTTATGTTGATATCGATGCTCACTGATTTTTCCATGCCTATGTGTTATCTTCATCATTGATTGACATTATTTTATTATTGATGTCCTTATTTGATTGGTCGGTGCTATGTTTTTTATATTGCTTCTATTAGATCATACATTAATACACTTACTGTTTTGAATTTGAGCTTGGGCATCATCCAATGTTATTGTTGTCATTGCATGCTTACTACTATTGTGCACCATATATTGTTATATATACTATTTATTTCATTGAGACTGTGAGCTTATCATTTGTAATGTATTTGATGTTATTGGATCAATGTTGCAATGTTGTTGAGGCTATAGATGTATTAAATCACCACTATCATTTTATTTTAATAGTAGCAATATAACAAGTAAAGCATCGACCAATCAAATAGGGAAATTAGTAATAAAATAATATACTTACTATTTTGAATTTGAGCTCGGGCATCATGCAATGTTACTATTGTCATTACATGCTTACTTTTTTTCTGCACCATATATTGTTTTATACACTGTTTATTTCATTCAAATCGTGATCTTGGCATTTGTAATGTATTTGTTGTTATTGGATCAATGTTTCCATGTTGTTGAGGTTGTAGATGCATTGAATCACCACTGCCATTCTATATTGATAGTATGCTAGCTTGAAGATCTTACGAGGTTTGAGATGTGAACCATTGTATCACTGTCATCTAGGCTCAATGATCTTGGATACTATTTTATCTAGATGTCCTCTTACTGATCTTGTATAAATAACATACCATGTTAACTCATAGCCCATGAGATTTTGCTTGATAACACATTTGACATTGAACATAGTTCCTTAGCATAATTTACTATGCTAAGGACCTATGTTATAAAATTTCAAGGCATGAAATTTTATAACTGTACATATATTTTATGAGTATAACTGTACAATAGAAGAGAACCCACATTCCTTGATTGTGATTGGCCTATGAAAGGTTTTGGTTTTCCTTTCCCAATTGAGATGTCATCCTAAGATTCAAAACAACCAAGGTAATAATAAGTCTTGAACATAAATATGTGATTGTGGATCCTCAAGTAGGATTTGTGATGTAACGGAAGAACACTTCTATGGGTTTACCCATATAAGGACAATGGTTTCATTCATCTTTCTTTCAAGTGCTCTTGGGTACTTTCCTTGGCCTCTAGGCTTGCATCCTATAGGGGTTGAACCAAAATTTTGAATGCAATAAGGACACATAAAACAATAGGTTTGGGGACTTTTAGACTCATGTTCACTCCTTAGTAATGGTTCTTGTTACCATATTTTTCATGCCCATTCCAATTTGGTACCATAATTACTAGATGAGTGACTTTAGTACCTTAGTTTTCATTATTAGATGATCTTGTTTAATTTGTGTTCATTTCATGAAAAGATACATGTAAAGGAAAATAAATTTTTGCATCTAAAGATTATATGTATATATATGACAAATAATTTGTGTATACTATACAAGAAAAGGAACTAAAAGATAAAATCATCTGGGCTCACATAGACCATGAGCATAGCCAAATTTTAGAAGAATATGGAAGAGTAAAGGCATACATAAGAGGATGAACATAAATAATAAAGGTACTAGACATTTCTTGAAGTGATAAATTTTTGACCCGGGTATGAATCCAGTGTGCTCCTATATGATCCAAAACTTGCCAAAAAAAGAGAGATGGGGGTTAGGTCAAAAAGATCTAAGCAATGAATGACATCCTATTACTAATTCTCATCTACAATTATGCATGTGCATAGTCAAGCCATAGGGTATGTGCAAGATAATGGTGTGCCAAACTAGGCCCTTAAGTGCCAATGAAAATTCAAACAATCAGGGTTAGGAAAGTTGACATAAAAATTTGAACAAGTTATCAGTCTTATATATAAAACATGTAAGAAGATAATGTATAGAAAATTGAATGTAGTTTCTAAGATAATAGCCATTTTTTAAAAATAAATTATTCTATATGGTGAAAATTTCAAATTTCAATGCAGTAGTATTAAAACATTAGGAAAAAGATAAGAAGTAGGTGTATGTCTGACCACCTTAAACGAAATCAAAAGATAATATTTTTTTACAAGATTCTAGATATAAGTAGTAGACTCATGTTTGGATGTGACACATATTTTTTTTATAATTTTTTTCAAGTAAATAATTAATTATGATTTTTCTACTACAATTTTTGGAGAATATAAAAATTCACATGTCTGACCACCTTAACTTGGTCTAAAATTCATTAAATTAAAAAAAATTCATTTTTTTTCTTGTATTAGGAAAAGCATAGAATGTGCCACATATTTTAGATTTCAAAAATGTTATACTATTTGAATGTTATAGCTATTTTCCAATCACTTTATCAATAGTATGAAAATTTCAAGATAAATATAAGAAGTAGGTGTATGTCTGACCACCTTAAATACAATCAAATGATAATATTTTTTTACAATATTCTAGATTTAAGTAGTAGACTCATGTCTAGATGTGACACATATTTTTTTATAATTTTATTTTTAAATAAATAATTTATTATGATTTCTATACTACAAATTTGTCAAAATATAAAAGCTCACATGTTTGACCACCTTAACTTAGTCTAAACTTCATCAAATTGAAAAAAAATAAAATTCCTCTTTTAGTAGGGGAAGCATAAAATGTGATGCATGTTTCAAATTTGAAAAATGTTATACTATTTGAAATTTATAGTTTTTTTTCAATCAGGGCTTCTTTTTCACATCACCACTTTTTGGCATACCATGATCCTGCACATACCCCATACACTTTGGAAAGAAAAACCATGCTATAGGACATGTGCACTAAGAAGAATATTGCATAAAGGAAAGAAGATACCATGTTTTTTATTGACTTGTTTTTTCTATGTGTAGATAAAGAAGAAGCTTTGACATTGTTTCTTTCCCTTAACCAGATAATAAAAATCCTGAGAGGATGGCCCTCCTTAAAAAGAGGGACATCCTCAAGGGTTGCTATTGTCTGCACAATAATAGTGTATAAGGTGCTAGAATCCAAATGAATGATGTTTCCCTCTAATGTGGGCTCTATTAGGAAAACCTCAAATTTCCTTGACAGAGATCACATCACAAACCAAGAGCACCCATGATCATTGTTAGGCCTCCTAGTACCCTACATTGAACCTGTAAGGGTTATTAGAAACTCCATTTCCATGGAGTTTCTGGTAACCCTAACAGTCTCAAAGAGGAGCACTGGTCTAAAAGTGTAAGCAATCAAAAGAGTAGTATCTATGGGACATTCAGATCATGAAAATAAAACTACAAGACAAAAAGTATGGAAGTGTAGAGAAGAGGTCAATACTGGAAGAAGAAGTAAATGGCTACATTTATGTCTACATGAACACCTAGTGAGTCACTGTTGTGACTATATCATTCAAATAGTGCAAAAACAACACCAGATGTAGTTGTTTCATCTAGTGTTATTGTGACATAATTTCTAAATGATGCACCCACAACAATCACACACCATGCCCATCAGCATAAGGTAGTCATGAGGAAGCATGAGTAACCAATGGAAGAGTCATATATCATTATGTGTGTGTGAATTTTGTACCTAACTGTAGACACAACACTTCAGTAAAACATTAGAGGTTATCTAAAATCAAAATCATGCAAATAAGAACAATATAGCTAACTAGATGATTTACTACCTTCTAGTAGATGCGAGTATGTATTCTCAAATTGGACCAAGATCAGTGACCTTGACGACACCTAAACGAAGGATTTGAATGCAAAATCTATATATGAGATGAATGCAAATTAATCTATATTTTTGGATTTTCTATGCAATAAGATGAAACAAATTGATATGAATCTATTCTAGATGAAAAAATAATATGAAAATTAAGCTACAATGAATTGCAAATAAGATTGATCTTACAAAAGTTGTTGATTTTCAAAGAAGCTTCAATTCTTCAGATGTCGATTCACCAGCGTGATTGTGAAAATTCATGGATTGATTTTGGCAGAGTAAGTATGCAAATTTGTGAGATGAATTGTGAAGAGCTGAGCCTTGATTTTATAGAAATTCAGGGCTTTGGGAATGCATGGAAAAGGCCATAAATCAATCAGATTGATTTTTGAGTCAACAAGGAATTAAAGATAGTTAACTCACAAAAATCATGCAAAAATAACTTTTTGATTTAAATCAAAAGTTGAGATCAGCTTTCAACTCAAAAGAGAGTTGAGTTTATTTTTAAAACAACTTGAATTGATTTTTTGATTTAAAGTTTAATTGCTTTTTGGATGTAAATAATTAATTATGAATTAAATAAATAAATAAAGTGATTTATCCTCAACTTAATTGATCTTTAAAAATAAAACAATTGATCTATGGGTTAATCAATTATTAAATCAAACTTTTATTCTAAAAACTACATTATTAAATTTGACAATTGACATTAATTAATTAAATAAGTATTTAATCAATTAGTCATAGGATATTTGATTTATTATCAAAATGAAATAATATAATTTAGGAATAAATATAATTAAATATAATTAAATAATTAAGTGGCAGTAGTAAATCTAATTAATTAAATATTCAAAATATTCAATTAATCAAACTTTAGGATAAATAGGATTTATCACCAAATAAATATTAAATTAAATATAATTAGGATAAATAGGAATAAGGAATATTCCCTGATGCATAATTTAGGATAATCAATTAAGATTCAATAATGTGCCGATGTGCCTTAGGTTAGGAATTTGGTGTCGATTTCATTCGATGTGTCGATATAAGAGGTTAATGAACCTATAGCCCATTTTTGGGGTATTACATTTTGACCCTCTTTGAATTGATGTGTGAAGCATAGTGGTTTAAAGATAGTCTGTGTATGATGTTGAAACTGATGTTTGAAATTCAAATTGATATGAGACAGGAACTGATTGAAAGATTCGAAGATATTAGGTCCTGAATGACCAAAGATAATGTTAACTATAACAGTAATGAACTGATGATTATGGAAAAGTGTCAAAATGTCTGATTCTAAACCTTATGATTGCAAAGAAGTGAGTGATCGATTCCAGATCTGATCGTCGATAAGAATCACATTGGTATCACATCTAAACCCTTCAGTTACGAAGAACCAAGGAAATAACACTAATGAACTGATGGTTACAAAAAATTGATATAGTTTACAAATTAAGAGAATACCAGATTGATATGGATCTCGATGAATCTGATATGCCTCGAGCGATGATTGATTTTCCCCAAGCAATGAGCTCTTTTTGATGAATCAACAATTAGACGTGGTTGTTGTCTTGATTACTAAGGAAAGATATGATTTCAAATTTAGATTATAGACTTTGAATGATATGCAATACCACGCCCCCTTTGGGATTAAAATTGAAATCTAACAAGAAAAGTCAGCGTTGATAGTTTAGAAGCATGTTAATTGATTTGAGAAGTGGTTATACACATTCGAGAATACAGTCTACATCGTTTGGAGGTCCTAGAGACCAAGTTTGACTAGGTTTGACCATGAGTTGACCATGGTTGACCAAGTTGAAATTTTGATAGGTTGATGTAAGATAATCAATTAAGTTGAATACTGGATTTCTGTGATGAGTGAAGGTCGATTGTGCAAGCAGTAGACCGTCATGGGTCCGAAAATTTTAAATCGTGATTTTAAATCGAAATTAGCCAGGGGTGCAATTTTCATGAAAAATAGAGCACTTTTGAAAATTAGCTCAAAAGCTATATAAAGGCTGGAAGGGTCATTTTCAATTCATTTCAACCTTTTGCCTTCAGAAATCTTGTGGAGCCCTCTGAGTGAGAAAATGGCAGAACCAACCTGTGAGTTCACATTGATTTGAGCGTAGCTGGAGACACTAGAGACCTCGGCAGTACGGACATCCAGTAGGTGGACCTTTGTGCTTTGCTAAAAGTTTAATTTTCCCATGATTTATAGCATTTTTCATACGCTTTTCAATTTTGAAATTTTGAATGCATGGCAACTCGTATGACTCTCTAGTGAGACTTGTATGACTTTTGAATGGTAGATAGGTTGTCATTTCATAAGCCCCCAAGACTCGTATCAGAGGGACCGAAGAGTCGTACGACATTTTTTTGGGTCCCTCATAACTCATACGATGAGGGATGCACTATCATGTCACTATGCTTTGTTGTATAGTATGATGTATAAACTCGTATGACTTTCTCTGCTAGTCTGAAGTGTCGTATGGAAAACAGTGAGCCAAAAAATCATTACTAGGTAAAATTTTTAAATTTTTTGATTTTGTAGCCTAATTTTTGACCTTTTAACCTACCTTCTAACATAATAATCTATTCAATTCCTATACTTGTAACCCATTCTGTGACCAAATTACTGATAGGATTCCCTATTTCTATGCTGTGTAGGTCATATATCTAGATGTTCATGTATGGATTTCACATCTAGCCACTTAGAGATTATGTGTGTCACTACTTGACCTGATGAGGGTACATCTTGCTTCTTGTGGATTTGAGTACCTTATTCATTTACCTGAGATTAGGGTAAATCATGGACTTTTGACTACTCTGATTGAGAGATTTCATTCGGAGACCCAGACATTCCACCAACCAACTAGGGAGATTATTGTTACCCCTGAGGATGTGTATCGTATACTGCACATTCCTTTCCATGTAGGCCGATGGCCAGAGTATGTGAGTTCAAGGAACTCAGGTCTTTTAGCTTTTAGACGTCTCTTTGGAGATGATACTCAGATGACTACTTCCAATTCTCAAGAGACTTTAGTGCAATGATATGGACAGATGCACCAGCTGGAGTGTATCATTGTCAGGATGATTGGTGGTATCATTATGTCTGATTGTCGGCAGAATGGTCTTTTGATGGGTTGGGCCCCTATGCTAGCATGTTTGATGGTGACTCCCTCTAAGTTGGCTTGGGGTTAGTGTCTTTTGGCCCATATGTTCTCCGAGATGCACAAGGTAGTGTATCAAGAGAGAAAGTCTTTTGTAGTCAAAGCTTTAGTTCTATAGATCTGGGCATGGGAGCATATCCCAGTGTTGAGACTAGTATGTACTTCACAGAGGCAGCCTCAGGAGCCTATATATATATATATATATATATATATATATGCTGGATATGTCATACAGGGGCAGATGGGCCATGTAGAGTACTAGAGGTGATGCCTTGATGATATGACTTTTGTTTAGTGGAGACCGTATGTAGCTATTCAACCTTGGTCGACTGTGTGAGAGTAGTTTAGTTTCTTCTTTCAGAGCCGTGTGCTGATCGGGAGGTCATCCTCCACTATAGAGAGATTCCTTATTACCAGGGTCTGGCGGCAATATGGATGAGTACAGGATGCACTAGAGGATTATGCTACTTATGCTTGGATAGGTTGTGAGCTTGGACTCAGATGGATGATGAGGCTCTCTTATGCCTTGTGTTCATAGGAGTATAGTGCTATTGTCAGTAGAGATTGGGAGTACAGACCAGAGGTACTTGATGTTGGTGTTACAAATGGATTTATCGCATGGCTTGTTGATCATCCGATTCATAGATTTTTTGATCCGATGGAGCTAATACCCTCCATGGAGGAGGCGATGGATGTTACAGGTACTTTGATGGAATAGGGTCCCAGAACCACATAGGTTCCTATTATGCATCCCACACCTCTGAGACCTAGAGGGATGGCTTCACCATAGAGACCATCAGGATAGATGAGGCCCCCTCATCCCACTAGTTCCACAGTAGGTAGATCGACAGGTTCTCATAGATGGACTAGGGGAGAGGGATATACTTTAGGGGGTGTTGGTTCAGCTAAGGAGGTACTTGTAGCAGAGAAGGTTGTGGGTGGTGGTATGGATCTGATAGAGGAGGAAACAGGTTTTAATTTAGGTGCTAAGGTCAGATGTCGTAAGGCATAGAGAGCAGAGACCATTGAGCAGGTTGCCCTAGATACTGAGATGCCAGTAGCCGATGTTGATCCTACTGTTCCTCTTACTCCATAGGAAACTATCAGACAGCTTAGAGTATAGGTCAGGGACCTAAAGGTTCACAGTGCTTGGTGGGAGGAGAGATATATAGAGGCTGATAGACAGCGCACTGAGCTTCGTGCAGAGGTGCGGAGATTGCAGGAAGAGGTGATTCATCAGACCTCCTAGACAGCTTACTATGTGTCCACATATTACACTGTTGTTCCTATTGCATAGAGAGTCCCTTCATACTCTCAGTATATGATGGCATGAGAGGGAGCCAGAGCACCCAGAGGAGAGGTAGTATCGGATGCACCACCTCCACCTCCACTAGATGCAGAGGATTAGGCTGATAGTTGATCTATTTTGATATGTTCTGATATACTGTGCTTTGTTTTATCATTGATATACTATTCTGACTTTGATAGCTCACATGAGCATATTCTTTTGTACATTGTGCCAGTAGTGCACCCATGACTAGTTTGAGATTCTTCTTTGATATATATGAGATCGATATTTTTGTTATGACTTCATTTGTACTTGTCATGTTTTCGAGTTATGATGATATCATGTGATGTTTATGCTATGAGTAGAGTAGGATGTATGTATGGATATATGTAATGCAATGATTTCTTTCATATGTATGGATGTTATGCAAATGTGTTTTGATTATGAAAAGATGTATGTATGATTTATTCTTATGCACATGGATGAATTGTAATACAATAGATGATTATGATATGTAAATGCAATGATACACATGATATGTTTTTTAGGTATTGATGAAGACAAGTACTCATTCTGATGTCAAAAAAGATGTTTAACCCAGGAGGGTAATTGCTTGTGGTTCTATGAAGAGACCTTGAGTTATGTGTCAGCTCTCGTTAGATTTAAAGAGACAATTGAAGAATTGTTTAAGCATTGAAGGTTGTTTAGCCATTGTGAGATCATGCAAACATGCAAAAATGCAAAGAGACATGCAATATGAAATGCAACCTAAGACCTAGGACCTAGTCACTGATCATGTGTCGGTCATTCTCATCATTGAATTTTTAGGTAACCGGATAAATCAATATAATGCACACTAGTTATGAAACTATAGACATATGAATACCGATTTGTATGCACATGAATCAATACAACACCCATTGATTATGAAATCATGGATATATGAATACTAATTTTGTTTTCAAAATATTAGATTAGATATAAGCATCAAGGCATAAGCACCAGGATGACCTGAATATCATGTCCATTTTGATATAGCAATTTATATAAGCATCAAAACATAAACATCGTGATGACCAGAATACACCTTGTGGTACAAACACATCAAGCAGTCAAGAGATCATTCTAAATCCAATGTGAATTACCCATAGTGACCTGTTTATCATTCACATCCTTAGGTAAGATCACATTTCACAATAGGAGAAAGAACTCGCTCAAAAAAGACAATATTTAGGTCAAAATTCCTTGAATTTTATGAGTATCAATGGTTGATGTATGCATGGCCATCCAATTTGAGATAGAGGCTCTTATAGTTGGACACCATTTCAATCCAGAATTTCCAAAGTTGTTAGATTGTCACATACAAGTAGAAAACAAAGAAAAGACCATGCCCCCAGTCATCACTCTCTAAATCCTATAAAGGACATCATCAAAGAGCTCAAAGGACACAATATGCAAAAATCTCAATGTGAATCAGTAAGCATACAAGGAGATAAAAGCATGTTAAAAACATAGATTGTTTTTAGTTTGTGTTTGGTGTTTGATTGTGTTGTTGTAGATGCAAAATCCTTTCTAAAGACAAGATTGACTGACTAACTCGAATGAAGCTTCAAAGGACTATGACTATATATGAATCATCTGAGGTATATTGGAGACCATAGGATATGACATTGATTGTCCCCAAGTTTTAACATTGATAGGATACAGACACTTTAGCTAATTGGTGTACAGACTGACTTATTGAAAATAGGAAAGCAGAAACAAACCATGAGATATGTACAAACTAAAGCAAGACTGAAAGCTAGGAAAGACCAAGATTGTTCTGATAGATGGAGCATTTTGAAACAAGTGGTGCCCAATTGCTGAGTTTTCATCATCTTGGAAGAGATTCTATTTTTGCTACCAAGGCGCCTGCTCCCAAGTTTTCACCAAGGCACTTTTTCTTTTTCTCATTTTTTTGTATTTTTCTTTTTTTCAATTTTTTTGTACTTTTGATATTTTTTACTTTTTTTGTGAATCATCAAGGTGCCTATTGCTAGGTTTTCACCAAGATGTTCATTTTTCAGGACTTTTTCCAATTTTTAAGATTTTTTCAGGACATTTTACCATAGATTGAATGCCTTAGGCATAGAATTTGTTTAGATGGAGAATGTTGATTGGTTCTCAGAGCTGTTCTCCTTCAGTTGTTGAGAGTTGATAGGCACTAGAGCCAAAAGTAGCAGTGATAACAAAGAGACCCAGCTAGTTGGGTTCAAATTTCTCCTTGCGTTCTCAATGTGATTGATTTTTAGGATTTTCTCTCAAGACTAGATCACCAGCCTGAAATTTTCTGTGTCTGACTTTCTCATTGTAGCCTCTAGACATTCTCTTCTGATATACTCTGAGATGATCATACGCTACTTGTTTATGCTCATCTAGTAGTTCAAGTTCTTGGAACCTAGACACTCTGTAGTCATCATTAGTTACTAGACCATGCATTTTGATCCTTAGTGATGAGATTTCAACCTCAATAGGTAGGACCACTTTAGACCCATAAACTAAAGTAAAAGGTGTAGCCCCAGTGGGCATTCTGATACTTGTTCTATAGGCCTAGAGAGTTGGATTGATCATGAGATGCTAGTATCTTCCTATTTTATTAACTATATGGTGCAAGATTTTCAATAGATTCTTGTTAGAAGCCTCTGCTTGTCCATTCCCTTGAGGATAGTAGATAGATGACCAATGTTGTGTAATCTTGAATTTGGCACATAAATCATCGAGATCTTTGTTTTTGAATTGTCCACCATTATCTGTGATTATGGAATCAGGTATCCCATATCTGCATATGATATAGTTTAGGATGAACATAGATATTTTTTTTCTAGTTGCTTGTGTCAAAGGGACTGCTTCTACTCATTTTGTAAAATAATCTGTAGCGGTGATTATATGGGTGTGTCCATTAGAAGAGTGAGGATGTATAGCTCCTATAAGATCAAAGGCCCATTGATGAAAAGGCCATTTTGTAGTGAAGGGAATTAGATCTCTCCCTGGAGCATGAATTAGTTTTCCATGTACTTGGCACTTTTGACAGTTCTTAGAAAACTTGATAGACTCTTTCTCCATTTCAGGCCAATAGTACCTAGCCCTAATAAGTTTTCGAGCTAGTGTTAAACAGTTTGAGTGTGACCCACAAATACCCTCGTGGACTTCCTCTAATGCACATTGAGACTCTTCCCATTCTAAACATCTAAGTAGCATACCATCTAGACCTCGTTTGTACATATTGTGACCAATGATGACATATTGGGAGGCATTACGGATAAGGTATCTCTTTTCATGGTGTTTGAAGGTATCAGGAATGATTTGGTCTTGGAGATAGGAGAATAGGTTTTTATATCTAGATGAATCATGACCAACAGTAGTGCAGATCATGCAAATTTTGGGGGAATCATATGTAGGATAAGATAGTGCTTCCACCAGGAACTCATAGTGTAGCTCATGTTCAAGCTGCTATAATAAAGTAGATAGCGTTGCCATTACATCGACAGCCTTATTCTCTGTTCTAGGTATTTGTCAAATGTGATAGATATGAAATACTTCTTTAAATCATCTACCATTCTCTTATAAGGAATGAGCTTTTCATCTTTGGTTTGGTACACATCATTGACTTGATGGATAACAAGTTGAGAGCTCCATGAATGTGTAATTTTGTTATTCTCCACTCAATTGCTATTTTCATCCCATTAAGAAGAGCTTCATATTCTACAATATTGTTTGTGTAAGGGAAATTTAATTTGAATGCTTTGGGAATTGAGTATCCTTGAGGACTTATGAACAATATGCCTACTCCTGATCCATTCTATGTATAGGAGCCATCAAAGAATAATTGCCATTCTCTGGAAGAAAGAGTCATGATAGAGGAATTTGGAAATTCCATTTGCATTGGTGTATCATCAATCATAGGTGCATCTGCTAATTGATCAGCAATAACCTATCCTTTTATAGCTTTTCTTTCAACATATTCAATGCCAAATTCACTTAAGAGCATGACCCATTTAGCTAGTCTACCTATGAGGGCAGCTTTTCTTAGTAGGTAGTTGAGTGGATCAATCTTAGCTACCAAATGGGTGGTATGTGCCAACATATAATGTCTTAGTTTTTGTGATGCAAAGATCATAGCTAGAAAATCCTTATCAATCATAGAATAATTCTTTTTGTATGCCACCAATGTCCTACTAATATAGTATATAGCTCTTTCCTTTTTGTTCTCATCATGTTGTGCAAGCAATGCCCCCAGTGATGTATCTATTGTGGAGACATAAGATCAATGGCTTCCCTTGAATAGGAGGCATCAAGATAGGAGGATTTGATAGATATTGTTTGATATGGTCAAAGTTATTCACACATTCTTCATTCCATGCAAAGGTCACACCTTTATGCAATGTTTTTGTAAAAGGTTGTGATATGTGTGCTAGCTATGATATGAATCTTTGGATAGATTGAATTCTTCCTTACAATGTCCTCATTTGACTGATGGTTTTGGAGGTTGCATCTCCATGATATCCTTTACTTTATTTGGATCGACTTCAATGCCCTTCTTTGAAACTATGTATCCTAAGAGTTTTTCATAAGTGACACCAAAAGCACACTTCTTAGGATTTAGTTTGAGACTAAATTTTTCCATTTTGTCTAGTATCTTGCTCAAGTCATTTAGATGTTCATCTCTAATCATAGATTTTTCTAAAGTATCATCAACATAATCCTCCATAGTCCTATGCATCATGTCATGAAAAATAGAAGTCATAGCTCTGTGATATGTAGCACCAGCATTCTTAAGCCCAAATGGCATGACATTCCAATAGAAGGTGCCCCATGCACATGTGAAAGTAGTTTTCTCTTGATCCTCTGGAGAAATTTTTATTTGATTATATCTAGAAAAATCATCCATTAAGGAATACATCTCAAAACCCGCAGTCATGTCTACTATCATATCAATGTTAGGTAGTGGAAAATCATCCTTAGGGCATGCTTTGTTCACATCTCTAAAGTCTGTGCACACCCTGATTGATTTATCTAGTTTTGAAATAGGTACAATATTAGAGATCCATTCTACATAATCAATAAATCAGATGAATCTAGCTTTTAATAGTTTCTCTAATTCAACTTTGACCAAAAGTGCAACATGAGGATGCATCTTTCTTAACTTTTGTTTAACAAGTTTGACATTTGGAGCTATAGATAAATGATGCATTATAAGATTAGGATCCAACCCTAGCATATCTGAATATTTCCATGCAAAGTTGATCTTCTTTTCTATTAGGCATGTAGTAAATTTTTATTTCTCTTCTTCTGATAAAGATTGTGCTACATGAATCAACTATGGTTCTTCTATTGTTCCCAAGTTGATGGATTGAGTAGGCTCGATTAGAACTAGAGATTTATCCTGTGAATGACTCAGAAGGACATCAAATATCTCATTCTTAGGCACCTCAGAGAGATTTTCACCTTTGGATACATCTTTTATTTTTACTTTTGTAGGTTCTGAGACTGCCACAAAGTGGTTTTCACCCTCAAAACTCCTTTTCTTTTTATTCTTATTCTTATTTTTCTGACTAAGATACTTGATGTCCGACTCTGTCATGCTAACACTCGGTTCATTGATGGAAGTCCTCATAGGCTCAATTGCATTGAGGTAGAAAGGAAGGGCATAGTCATTTAGGAAGGTATAAATACCATGGCTCAGATTTTTGGAGGTTTGATCAAGAAGTTCAAGATGTTGGATAGTCAAAATGGGGAAAGATTGGGAGATAGTGTTTACGGATATGGATTTGTCATCATCAGTCCTAACCTGACACTTGAGTTCAAAGGTGATATTACAACTTAAGACATTCAATTAATGAATAGGCTCATTGTCATTGTGGGATTCCAATTCAGCCATAGGTGGATTAGACTCGTTAAGTTCATTACTTCTTTCTAAACTTACATTGGGTTTAGGTGCATATTGATGAATAACATCAACATGTTTTTTGTGATAAGCTCATCTTCCTCTGGAATGGCTCCCCATTCATAGTCATTAGATTCATCTTCTAACTTAGAACCTCTAAGAAACCTTAGAACATGCGTATAGTTAGGATGAACACCCCAAAAAGGGATACCCTCAGTTTCTAATTTGAATTCATACTCATGGGAATCTGTTTCAAAATAACTACTACCTTCCTCTTTGCCTATTTGATTGTCTTCAAGATTAGTTGGTTCTTGTGCTGCAACTGTCTCTAGCTGTATAGTAGGTTCTTATGTTTCTACTACATTGATTCTTTTTATTGGATCATCTTCAACTTCAAGAAGGTCTTTGATTTCCTTAGGCAAACGCTCATAAGGAATAAGTTTTGAGCTATCTGAATCACTATCTGATGGCTCAGTTTCTTCCTTCTTAAGAAGGGGTTCTCCTGGTGCGATCTACTCTATGACATGAGAACAATTACCTTTAAGGTGGAAGGGTTTCTTTTGAAAGCCTAAGCCAACTGTATCTTTGTTTTCCCTACTAGTATGTGAAATAGGTGTCATAAGACCTTTTCCTTTGATTCCTACAGGTCCTTTACCTAGATATCCCATCTTAGCTATTAATTTATCTCTTGGACCATATGACTTAGAAGGGATTTTGGATACTGTAGAGTCACTAGTCTAAAAAGCTTGAGATTCAGGGTCATCTTTGTATAGCCATGTAAGCACAACTTCATCTTCTTCAAATTCTTTCTTGGAGACTTGTTCTACCACAAAATTTCTTTTATATGCCTCAAGAGGTTCTTTAGAGTCAGGTTTGGACTATTTTAAAGATTGTCCATAAGACTTAGGTGAGATAGGTAGAGATGTCAAAGATAAGACTAGCTCTATAGTATATTCTCCCATAGCATTTTCTTTGATATTGACCTCTTTTGCAATGTCTTCCATTTTAGATGTGGATGCTTCTTTTTTTGGCTTAATGGAAGATTCTCTATTATTAGGCACAAGTTTATCCACACTTTCTTTCAATGTATTGCAAGTGGTGGATATGTCTGATGGAATGGTGACCTCTACTCCTTCATAAGGAAATTCCAAGCATTGATGGTATGTAGAAGGAATATCTTGCATTTTATGTATCCATGGTCTCCCTAGAAGAATTTTGTAAGCCAAAGGTAGATCAAGAACTTGACATATAGTATCTCTGATAACCGGACCTGCTTTGATAGGTAAGACAATGGTGCCTTTAGAAGATCTTTCTTTTCATCACATGCTTTTATAGTTATTTTCTTTCTAGGATCAATAGCCAATTCTGAAAATCCCAATTGTGTGACCAAGTTGTAAGAACAAATGTTTAGGCTAGCACCCCCATCTATCAACACACGTTTGACTCTATGGTTCTAGATCAAGACTTCTATGTGCAAGGGTTAGTTATGTGGGTGAATCAAGGAGTTGTCATCTTCCTCTGGAAAGGAGATATATTGTGGAGATGTAAGATGTCCAACCATAGTCTAGAACCTGTCTAAATCAAGGTCATCAAGAACATTGGATCCGAGAAAAGATTTGTCTAGAATAGCTCTATGAGCTGGAGATATCTGAAGGAACTCAAATATGGAGATTTTTGCATTAGTGTGTTGGAGTTTTTGAACAATGCTATAAGATGTTGGCCTCATATATTTAGGATTGGAAGATTTAGAAGCAGCCTTCTATTTGGAAATGGAAGAAAGATTGAAGGGCATCTTAGGGACATTTGATGAATCTGGGATTTGTCCGTTCAGATGTGCCTGAGCTTGTGATTGAGTAACTACATTAGCCAAAGGATGATCTCTATCTCTCCACACAAATGTGATGACATTACAATGCTCAGAGAGACAGGGTTCAACCATATTGATAACATCATTATTTCCAGGGTAAGCATAATTGACCTTTTCCCCCATATTGGGCTGAGAAGTTGAAACTTCTTGACCATGTTTTAGAAATGGTTCTGTGAATGCTATATGATCATTATTGCTCTTATGATTGTCAATCATGATGTCTCCCTTCTCAATCAGATCTTGAATAGTATGTTTCAAGCATAAGCAGTTATTAGTTTTGTGAACTTTACCCCGATGGAAATCACATAATTCATTCTCTCTCCACCATTTCAGCATAGGGTCAGGATTGGATTGTCAAATCTCAGGAAAAGAGATGATGTTATTAGCTAGTAGAGTTCTCATAGCTGATTCCAAAGATTCTCCAAGAGGAGTGAACTTTCATTTATTATTAGTGGACCAAGATTTGTATTCTAGCTTCTTTTGAGATGGTTCAGACATCTTTTTCTTTGAAGCTTTGATGGCTTGGGTACCAATAGTTAGATTGAAAGCTAGTGCCTTTGATGGGGCATGGATAGTATCAACAACACCATCTATGATGATGCCTTTATTCTTGTTCCAATTTTTGTTCTTGTCCTTAGAATCGAATCCTGAATCGTACTTGTCCTTTTGAAGTATAATATCTCCTTTTTTCACAAGTACCTTTTCAATTTTAATCGCATTGTCTACCATCTTATCAAAAGATGTATGATCTTGCATTTGTAAAGGGTAGTTGAACTCTGGGACAAGATTATTGATGAAGATTTCCAGCTTCTCGATTTCTGGAATAGGCCTAGCATATAGAGAGAATTTCTTCCTCCATCTCTTGAGAAATGTCAGGAATGGTTCTCTTGGATATTGTTTGAGATTGTAGATATCAATCATGGTGACTAGATGTTGGATATTGTAGGAGTATTGCTGATAGAATAATTTGATCAACTCCTCAAAAGTTTTGATAGTAGAAGGCAATCTAGAGAACCAATGAATGGTTCCTCCTCCCAGAGATTGAGGAAAAAGATGCATCAGATAGGTTGGTTCGTGCATGAACTCCATAGATTGTGTATAGAATTCTCTAACATGATCTTGAGGATCCGAGTGTCCATCATACTTATCATATTTAGGAATCTCCACTCTTTTCAGGAATGGTGGCATGTACAAGTCTTTGTCAAATGGAAAAGGACATAGGACCTCCATGGAGAACTCCTTGGGTTCCTTTTCTTTCTCAAGTTTATTAAGTTTGACTTGCATGTCATGCATCTGTTTCATCATAGCTAAAATAGGAGTTTCTTCCTCATGTGTAATGATATCTTCCACATTAAAATTGGGAGGAAGTTTAGCTCCTTAATGAGCTAATTGTAAAAAGTATGCTTCTCTATCTTCTTTCAAGAAATGATTCATCATTCTTTTGAAGTCATCGTCATTTTGATACCTAGAAATTTCTTCAGGTGTGGGTTCTTGATTTGCACCATGTTGAGATTGAGCTCTTTGAGAGCCAAGGTTTGTCCCTACTTGAGACATGATAGGAGTTTGAGGATTCCCTGGGATAGATTAAGGAGGAGTTTTTTTATTACCTCCATGAGTTGATGGTGGAGGAATGTAACCAATTTTTAATCAAAAGTTGCCAAGACCATCATCTTCGTAAAGACCAAAATTGTAGAGTTGCTCAAGAGTTGGACCCTTGATGGTGGTTATAGGTAAGGCACGGGATGCTTCTCTAGATTTCTTGTGAGAGGAAGCTCTAGTTTCCACCATTAACCTTGGGTGAAACAAAAGAATATGATGAAGACAACTGAAGAAAGATTTGATTCAAGAAGATCAAATGATGCAACCTTGTCAAGGTTTGATTGATTGAAGCTTAGATTAGACATAAATGAAGGAGTCTGTGCCCTGGATGTATATGATGAAGACAACTAAAGAAAGATCTGATTCAAGAAGATCAAATGATGCAACCTTGTTAAGGTTTGATTGATTGAAGCTTAGATTAGATGTAAATGAAGGAGCCTGTGCCCTGGATGTATGGGTAGATGCTTAAAAGATAGCAGACACGAGTTCACAACACTTAGCCATTTTAAGGATTAATTGAAGATTAATAATTATGACAAGGTTTTGACACAAGATGAAAAATACTCAAATTGATTAAACAGAAGGTTGAATCGGATTCAAGAGGCCACTTTAGGAAAATGATTGGATTCTCAGTAGTTGCTGCTCTATTCTTGATATAGTGATTTGTTTGACAGATTTTGGAAATAGGTTGAAAAAGCTGGGTATCTAGAAATTCTAACAACTTTCTGGCAATTTTTCAAAATTTCTCAAATGACTTTCTACAGGCTTGTACGACAGTGGGTATAGCATGAAACGACAATTGACAAACTCGTACGACTATTGCAAAACTTGCACGATAATTGATAGCAAGGTTTTTGACTTTTTTGGATTGACTAGAAGCAAAACTCATATGACAATATACCAGCTACCATACGACAATATGGGGGTAATGAAACGACACTTTCCCAAAGTCATATGACTTTTTGACTTTACAAGATGACTTTTGACTCTAGAAAGGGGTTTGACATCAGATTTTGCAATTTTTTTTGAGGTTTTCAGTTTCAAATTGTTCACAAAATTATCTGTCTAGATTTGAAGATTGTAGTAGATTAATTCATTCTTAGTAACTAGATAGATAAATAGGCATGCAAAACAGCAATCAAGTGATTTCAAGCACATCTAAAAATAATGAACAGGGGACAAAGAAACCCTACACATGAACAATCAAGTGACTGAATT
Organism: Chamaecyparis obtusa; assembly: GCA_027943335.1. NCBI lineage: Eukaryota > Viridiplantae > Streptophyta > Pinopsida > Cupressales > Cupressaceae > Chamaecyparis > Chamaecyparis obtusa. The sequence continues at coordinate 619,090 of BSBK01008781.1, read as the reverse complement.
GTGCTAATCCCTAGGAGTGCTAATAGTGTATGTTCCAAAAAGTTTTGCAATAATGCACATATTCCTAGAAAATGAAAATTTGGCCTCACTAGGGTTTTTAGTAATGGTCTGACTCTGCAACTTTTGTGATCTCAAGAGGGTGAACTCCAATCTAGGTTCACCAGGGTTTTGACATAGTCCATGAAATTAATCAATTAGGAGCTGCTAGGGAGATCTGAAAGCCCAACAAGAGACCACACCTGTGAAGATTTCCTCCACAAGGACATTTATATAGCGGCTACTGCTACTGTGGCAAAAATGGCTATTACCGCTTGAGGTTCTGTCAACGTGGTTGACCCAATTAAGGGAATGTCCACTATGGTTAACCCTCTCTGAAGGTGACTCACAAAAGATACCACATGGAGATTGGTTCCAGATTCAAGGATCTGAGTTTTTGATACTACTCAAAAAGGGAGTAGAGCATAGTCCTCTAGCCTTTTCAATTTTAACCCAAACAAAGTAGACAAATTAATCTAACATGCTAAGACCAAGATTATCTCAAAAAGATCTATGATGTCAACCACTTATGATCTATCAACCTCTCCGAAGAGAGAATGTATCAATCAAAAGCTGAAGATGCATAAATCTAGTAGAACGTGAGACGCCCTCAGTAACCTCCCTACCTACAAGGGTTCCTTTGTTGAGAAGAGTTTCACTAGAAACCCACTCTCTCAAGATCCACAAATAGTGTTCATAGGGCCTATTTATTATGTGTAACAAAGATTCTAAAAAGCAAATCTATATTCATTTTTATAGCCCAAAATGAAATCTGTGATATGAAAGCAATAAAAGGTCACATAAGCTAGACATGTGAGATGTTCTTTTTAGTCCAAATTGAAACATTATCAGCTGAGAAGATTACCTGAATTCCTCGCAATGTGCTTAGTATATTTTTACCTATTTTTAGCAACTCTCATGCTTTTCCCAATCAAAATCAGCAGAAATTAATCAGAAACAACAAATTTCAATTGTTAATGTTAGCTGTCAGTCCAAATCTAAAAAACAAATCTGGAAAACTGGTTGAAAAAGTGAAATGACAATTGAAACCTAGCACTAAAACTCGTACGACGGTGGGTTACCTCCCAGACAACAGTCCAGAAACTCATACGACATTGGGTATCAGATCATATGACAACAGGGCTTCCAAACGACATTGTGTTTCTGATGGTACGATCCTTAATCAAATAAACTATCGTATGATAGTGGGTATCTCCTGATAGGAGTTTCTAACAAAACTCGTACGAAAAATTGTACGAAGAGAAATTAAAAATTGCAGCTTGGAACTATAAACAATAAGAAGATGATAGAAATTAATAGAAATTGAATGGAAACCTATTTTAGGGCCCCACAGTGGGTGCCAAAAATGTGTGTGTGAATTTTGTACCTAACTATAGACACAAGACTTCAATAAAACATTAGAGGTTAGCTAAAATCAAAGTCGTGCAAATAAGAACAATATAGCTAACTAGGTGATTTACTGCCTTCTAGTAGATGCGAGTATGTATTCTTAGATTGGACCGAGATCAGTGACCTTGACGACACCTAAATGAAGGATTTGAATGCAAAATCTAGATATGAGATGAATGCAAATTAATCTATATTTTTGGATTTTCTATGCAATAAGATGAAACAAACTGATATGAATCTATTCTAGATGAAAAACTGATATGCAAATTAAGATACAATGAATTGCAAATAAGATTGATCTCACAAAAGTTGTTGATTTGCAAAGAAGCTTCAATTCTTCAGATGTCAATTCACCAGTGTGATTGTCCAAATTCATGGATTGATTTTGGCAGAGTAAGTATGCAAACTTGTGAGATGAATTGTGAAGAGCCGAGCCTTGATTTTATAGAAATCCAGGGCTTTGGGGATGCATGGAAAAAACCATAAATCACTCAGGTTGATTTTTGAGTCAACAAGGAATTAAAGATAGTTAACTCACAAAAATCATGCTAAAATAGCTTTTTGATTTAAATCAGAAGTTGAGATCAGCTTTCAACTCAAAAGAGAGTTGAGTTTATTTTTAAAATAACTTGAATTGATTTTCTAATTTAAAGTTTAACTGCTTTTTGGATGTGCATAATTAATTATGAATTAAATAAATAAATAAAGTGATTTATCCTCAACTTAACTGATTTTTAAAAATAAAACAATTGATTTATGGGTTAATCAATTATTAAATCAAACTTTTATTCCAAAAACTATAATATTAAATTTGATAATTGACATTAATTAATTAAATAAGTATTTAATCAATTAGTCATAGGATATTTGATTTATTATCAAAATGAAATAATACAATTTAGGAATAAATATAATTAAATCTAATTAAATAATTAAGTGGCAGTATTAAATCTAATTAATTAAATATTCAAAATATTCAATTAATCAAACTTTAGGATAAGTAGGATTTATCACCAAATAATCATTAAATTAAATATAATTAGGATAAATAGAAATAAGGAATATTCCTTGATGCAGAATTTAGGATAATCAATTAAGATTCGATAATGTGTCGATGTGCCTTAGGTTAGGACTTTGGTGTCAATTTCATTCGATGTGTCAATATAGGAGGTTAATGAACCTATAGCCCATTTTTGGGGTATTAAAATCATCACCAAATTAGAGGAGAAATGCATCAAATATGCATATTAAGGGAGGAGTACATCATGGATTTCAAGTGAATATCATAACATCACAACATGGTTGGCAGCCCCAAGGAGGCCCCATTGCATGCAGTGAGTAAGCTAGTTCAAAACAAAGAGGTACACAAATCTGCATCATCTATACATTAATGCTATCGAATAGAGTATATTTGAATCTGCATTTTAAAGGATAAGTAAGAAAGCTGCATGATGCTAGTGAAATTAACAAAGGTACAGATCTAATGAAATAATGAAGCTACCCACATTCTATGTGCTTTGAGATGATGAAATTTTTATCATCATGATGAAGTAATAATGCATTAAAGAGGAGCCATACTCAAAAGGTGAGCATCACAAAAACAATGGAGCATCAATCCCATAGAGTCACAAGATGCAACTACCAAATGGTGATAAACACAACACCATGGTAAGATCATGCAAAGAAATGAATCAAATGAAGATTAATAGTGGTACCATAGCATGAGCAAGGGCCTTTGAAAGCATTGATCCAATGACACAACAAGAGTTAATAGTAAGAGAACTGCCCCAAGATTCAAATAGAGTATTTAATGGTAGTATGAAGATGTCAAATGGAGATACCAATATAAGAAAACACCAGCAAGTAATCAACAAAAGCACCAGTGAATAGCTTATAGGTTGTGTTAAGAAAATTGAAACATTGATGTCAACATCAATGGTGTCTAAACCATAGATACAACAACAAATCAAGGATGCCATGTAGCTCACAGGTTCCATGCACCAATTAACAACAAACAAACAAAGCATGGGCTAGCATAATAGATATATCTCATGGTAACCAAATGCCAAGAAAAAAGTGAGGATTAAACACAGCAAGTAATGCCCTAGCTTATAGCTCATGGTCTCTAAGGAAACACCAACAAATAGTAGTGGTAGTGATGCCCTAAGTAGGGTACGAGCCCTCAAAGGATCAAAATCATGTGATACATAATTAGTGAGGAAACAATGAGAATAAAAAAACCAACAAATCAATGATTCCATATGAGGATCACGAGCTCTAAAAGTAGTAAGAAATATAACTAGAGAATCCAATTTAACATGCATCAAATGATGACCTAGCTCATTTACGGGCTTTGTAATCATTCAAGAAGATGGGCATAGTAGTGAACAAAAGTATAGCATGGTGTTGAATAAATGAACACAACATGTGAGTAAATACATCCAACATGATGCCCTTGTCTATAACTCACAGGCTGTACATGGAGAAGGAAAAATAGTGACCAAATTTACATCATGTATACCCATATCAAAACTCATGGGCCCCAAGTAGTGAGAAAATGTAAGTAATAAATGGATACCCTAGCATCAAAGCTCATGGTTCATAAAAAGACATGGCATAAAACTAGTGAAATATAATGTCATTTGAATCTACAGAAAATACACATAAACATCAAAGAATGCAGAGAAGATGAGAAAAACTTGAATGCCTACCTCAAATCAATGTAGAGAGATCAAAAGGCCCAAAGCTTCCAATTCAAAGCTTGAGATCACAACAAAAGTCCAGTGCAAAGTTGCAACTTCCCAAAGTGACAAGCAGTGAAGCGTCGATGCTTTTAGCATCCTCCATCTTTTTTAGGGAACATTTTTTTTAAGATGTTAATATTTATTAAATGGGTTTTCCCCTTATGGGTTGAGAACCTTATTTAATTAAATATTATCCCTAGGGTTCATTTTAATCTTTTAGGAAGTGGGTTTTATTCATAATGTAAAAGGTTTAATAGATATGTTTTCCCCTTTGGGGTTGAGAACTTATTTATTTCAAACTAAAATCTGCATAGGGGTAGTCAAATATAATTAATTTTAAATTGTAACAAAATAATGTTCTATAAATCATTTCTTTGAATATTTTCCAAAAGCATGATGAAGGGGTATAGGGTAGATTTAATGTCTTACAGATGTCCCTATTTGATTGGCCGGTGCTCTGTTTGTTATATTGTTGCTATCAAAACAGAATGGCAGTGGTGATTCAATGCATCTACAGTCTCAACAACATGGCAACATTGATCCAATAACAACAAATACATCACAAATGCCAAGCTCATGGTCTCAATGAAATAAATAGTGTATAAAACAATATATGGTGCACAACAGCAGCAAGCATGCAATGACAGTTCAATAACATTGCCTGATGCCCGAGCTCAAATTTAAAATAGGGGTCAATACACAAAGTTGGATACCAATTCTGCAAAAGTCTTGTAGAAATGAGAGATGTCACTCGAAACGGGCGCCTGTTTTAGGTTTGGCCAAAAGGTCCTAAATTCAAAAAATGGGTGCCCATTTCTAAGTTTTTTAAAAAAATTTTAAATTTTTTTAGAATTAAAAATGTATTTTAACACTTTGATTTTTTTTTTTAAAATGGGTGCCCATTTCTCAAGACATGAGCGGGAAGCACACATCCACCTGAAATTTCATTCCAAAGTTGGTTTGGTTTAGGCTTGGTAGAACCAAGCCTATGCATTGACCTCCAAAATTTTGGTTAAGGCACTAGAATGCCAGATTTCTGCCTTGCCGTAATTTTTTGAGGGCCTTCCTGATCGTATCATTTTACGAAAAAAAATCCCATTAGAGTTCTCACTGTCCTGATTTCAAAAATGTAAATTTCATAGTGATGTGATTATTTTTATTATTATTGCATTATTTATTAGTTAAAGTGGTACCTAAATGTAAAATAGCGAGGCTCACTAAAACGTTAATAACTTTTTTGTTTTTAGATTTTTTGGAAAATAAATTATATGAGACCAAACTAGATACAATTCTATTGAAGATAAAAAAAAGAATTTTGAAAAAATATGAAATTCTCATCAAATAATGGTGTCCATACACCAGAGGTTCTGAAAAAGTATTTTATAGTCAATTAAAAATTAATTAAAAAAATATATTCAATAAAAAAATAAGGAAAAATATGTTGACCAATATTTGGTGTCTTAGGTATATTTCCCCATAAGGATTTGCAAAAATTCATTTATTTAAGTAAAAATATGGTGTTCGTACACGGCTATGGTATGGTCTTGAAACAAACATTTTGAAAACATGGTTTTTATCCTACTAAAAAGTAATTTATACCATGTGGGTATTTAAATAAATTACATATTTCAAAAGTAGACTCCAAGAACTACATTTTATATTACTGATTTTAGATTCAATCTCTAAGTGCCTCAAATTTAGACATCAATTGATAGGAAATTTGAAAAAAAAGGAAAACACTTCCACTTTTTGCCCAAAAGTGGGACTCAACTTCTTGTAGCCACCCATAGCAAGTGTATTAATGTATGATCTAATAGAAACAATATAACAAATAGAGAACCAGCCAATCAAATACAGATGCAGGTAATAAAATAATGTCAATCAATGATGCAGACAGCTCACGGGCATGGAAAAATTAGTGAGCATCAATATCAACATAAATCAAATGCCTAAATACTCCACACAGTGCCATGACAGTAGCAGGGTCATGAGGTCCTCAAATAGTGAGCTCATAAATAATGCATGTTTCCCTAGCTTGCAGCCCACGAGACATCGAGACATTTCCTCATCAAATGATCATAAACGGGGAGTACCACATAATGAATATCAATAGAAAAACAAATAAAGAGAGATCAAACACTTCACACAATTCCTTGAAGGTAATAGAAACGATGCCCTAGCTCTCAAAGCTCGTGAGTCATCAAGCATTCCCAATAAAAAGATGTAAACAATGTCAGTATTAACATTCATATTGTGTCATTAAATCAAAAAATGCCATCAAAATGAAATTGAGTAAATGAGAATACAAAGCTCGAATGCCTACCTCAAGTCATGGCTACGATATGAAGATCACATGCTAAGGAACTATGTTATAAAATTTCAAGGCATGAAATTTTATAACTGTACATATATTTTCTTTGAATCCCCCACATTGTAAACTCAATGCTAAGGAGCAAAAAGTATGATGTCAAAAAGTATAAAATTTCATGCCTTGAAATTTTATAACATAGTTCCTTAGCGGCTACCATATGAAGATCATAAGGCTCCAAGCTTCCAAATTTAACTCAAGCTTCACAACAGAAGAGCAGTGCAAAGTGGAAAATTTCCAATTTTACTATAGTTAGGTCCCTCTTTTACCATGCTTTATGAGATTTATGTTTTTTTTTAAGTGAAGACAAAGATTATCTTAATTTGTTATCTTTAAATTTTATTCATTTTATGATTTTAAAATTTGAAATAAAAAATATTTCAATTATATTCAGAGTCATGGTCAGTGGCACCTAACATCCAATGTCTAATCACTACATAAGTATTGTTAGTGACACCTTGAAGGAAACTGAAGAAGATTGGTAGAAGATTGAGTATACTAGGTAATGAGACCGATAAGTTATGTATAATGATGAACAAATTTCTAAAGAGGAGACATACTAAAGTGAAGAAGACAATCCAACATAAAAATCAATTGATCTCAAGGGAATACATTGGTAGGGAAAGTGGAGTATTACAAAGTAGAGTATGGAAATGTGGAAGATTGAGGAGAGCAACAACATATCAAGAGGTGAAGAGCAGTAAAGTTAATAAAAAGGTTCGACACCATAATGAAATTTTTCAAACATGTTCAGAATAGCAAGGAAAGTAGACAATGACAAAAGAAATTTTGGATCCAGGAGGGAAATAAGTTGCAGTAAATGCACCTACAATTGGAAAATATGGAACAATGTACAACTAGAAAATTAAGTTACTAAGGACATATGAGGAATATGACATGAGGAATATTCCCAAAAACTATGACTTTTCTACTAAGGATTTATCACCCAAACATCCCATCAAGACATCATCTTTGAATACAAAATCTTTGTGAGTTAGGACTATTATAATTTTTCCTTTTAGGACAGTCAAAAAAATAATTAAAGACCCTTACTAAAATATCTTCCAATAAATTGATTTGGACTCTTAAAGACCCTACAAATCCTTCTACCACCACACATAAAATGGATCAACCTTTTTTTGTCTTATATAAGGTGATTTCTTAAAATTTGTTGTCAATTGAAGTCTTCTACATAGGGAAATTTATGGATGTAAAATCCTTCCTCAACCACCAAAATGACCAAAACCAAGTAGCAACCAATTTACAAAAAAATTTCATTAAAAATTAAAATGTTGTCATGACAACATGACAACTTTTAAGAAACTTTTACATCTTTTCATCAAGTGACCTAAAAATGTCAAGAATGGTCATATATGGTCAGTAATAGCCAACTTTCAGAAGAATATGAATGAATGAAAACATACATAAGTGGATGAACACAAATAATGAAGGTACTAAACATTGCCTGAAGTAATGAAGTGTTGACCCAAGGTTGAATCCAGTATACTCCTATATGATACCTGTAAGGAAGGAAAAGATGGGGTTAAATCCAAAGGATCTAAGAAATTATTGGAACCCTATTATTTATCCTCATCTATAATTATACATGTGCATAGTCAAGCCATACACTTCTAAAAGGAACTATGCTACAGAACATGTGCACTCAGGAAACATGTGCATACAGTGAGTAAATCAAGACCAAAATGGAGCAAAAATTATGATGTCAAATGTGTTATCAAGAAACATTTCATGGCTTGTGAGTCAACATCATATGTTGTTTATAAAAGTTTATTAAAAGGACATCTTGATAAAATAGTATGCGAGATTATTAAGACTAGATGATTGTGATACAATGGTTCACATCTCGAACCTCACAAGATCTTTGAGCTAGGATGCTATCAAAATAGAATGGAATTGGTGATTCAATGCATCTACAACCTCAATGACATGGCAATATTTATCCAATAACATAAAATACATTACAAATTCCAAGCTCATGGTCTCAATGAAATAAATAGTGTATAAAACAATATATGGTACACAACAGCAGCAAGCATGCAATGACAACAATAACATTGCGTGATGCTTGAGCTCAAATTTAAAATAGTAAGTGTATTACTATATGATCTAATAGTAGAAACCTCATTGATCATTACCTTTGACTCCTCCATCATTATAGAAGAGATAACTACCTACAACTATATGTCATAATTCCTCCTTTGAAGTCATAGGTTAGTTTAAAATGGAGAAAGTATACAAACACACCAATTTAATCCCAAAACATCATATAACTGGAATTAATCACATCTCAAAAATGTTTAGATTATACTATATACCATTATATTATATATATCAAGTACCATTATGATTTTACATCATATATTTAGTCTTAATAAAATATTATAAAACAACATAAAACTAACCCAAAATACTTCAAATGACATAGATTTTCAAACTCATAAATAGTCATGAAACATGATCCTAAATTTTATATAGAGAGTTTGGACTCTGAAGGGGTAAAAATACATATTAATTTTGATGTATATTTTCTTGTAGTGGATCGTAAGAGAGGGCCCTAATGATCATGCTAAACAAATCCATAAATCATATCATGAGACTACCAATCAAAGTGGTGCTCAAAACTATTGATCTTATCACCTACAACTTGGTTAAAATGGTCTTTCAACATCAAAGTGTTTAAGGTGTAAATAGAATGAGTATTTTGGTTGAGGTATCGATGTTTCCATTGATATAAACATTTTTTTGTTGTCATTAGTGACTAATTGTTGCAAATGTTATCGAGTTTTCTATGTAGTGGTGCTAAGAGAAATTTTCTATTTATGAACACTTGGAAGACTTGTCTAAAGATCATTGCATCACTTCCATTGTCAATCTTAATATAATATCATTTCAATTGAATATTTCATTTCAAATTTATCTTCTTTCCTACTAAGGTTAATCTCTCTTTTTCATCATCATTGTTGTAGTGGACCAATAATTTCATCTCTATATTTTAGTAACACATCCTAGCATACTTGACCAATAATTTGAGCTCTATATGTTCATAAAACATTCATTTATATATCAATAAAATTATATTATAGATTTTTATATTCTATATTTATCTATTTATGTGAAATATTATGAATCTTGCATCATTTTACATATTTATTCCACATTCACATTAACTCTAATCAAACACAAAATGAGGAAATAATCATACATAATGTTCAAGTCTTCTTTGGAACTAGAGTTGGATCTTGTTGGCTATTTCCTCTAATAAATGACACTGATCTGGATCCTATTTTATATCTCCAGGCTTGGATCCTATTTCCCATTATTTCATCGACAAGGAAGACAAAGAACCAAAAGGGGTAGAAAGAAACCCTCTTTTCCTACCTAAAAATTGATCACTATGTATGGACTTGACCATAGGAATCTCAATCATTTTATTCATTTTTTAATGAGAATCAATGATACAAATAGCTCAGAGGCATGGAAAAATTAGTGAGCATCAATATCAGCATAAATCAAATGCCTACATACTCCACATGGTGCCATGACAGTAGCTGGGTCATGAGGTTCTCACACAGCGAGCTCATAAACAATGTATGATGCCCTATCTTTTAGCCCGCAAGCCATCAAGACATTTCCTCATGAAATGACAATAAACAAGGAGTACCACATAGTGAATATCATCAACAAAACAAATAAAAAGAGATCAAACACTTCACACAATAACATGAAGGTAATAACAATGATGCCCTAGCTCTCAAAACTCATGGGTCATCAAGCATTTCAAATGCAAAGATGTAAACAATGCCAGTATTAAACAATGAGCCCATAAACAATGCATGATGCCCTAGCTTGCAGCCTGCGAGCCATCAAGACATTTCCTCATGAAATGATCATAACTGGGGAGTACCACATAGTGAATATCAATAGAAAAACAAATAAAGAGAGATCAAACACTTCACACAATGCCTTGAAGGTAATAGCAATTATGCCCTAGCTCTCAAAGTCCATGGGTCATCAAGTATTCCGAATGCAAAGATGTAAACAATGTCAATATTAAAATTCATATTGTGCCATTAAATCAATAAATGTCATCAAAATTAAATTGATTTAATGAGAAGACAAAGCTCGAATGTCTACCTCAAGTCATGGCTGCCATATGCCAAGCTTCCAAATCGAGCTCTACCTTCACAATAGAAGAACCCTCTTCACACATGTAGCTCAATCATGAAAATCAGAAATGAGCCTTTCTTTTCCTTTTTTAATATTTTATAATCACGTGGGTGTTGAAATTACAATGACATTGTCGCTATTATGACAACATTAGGCACACTTGCAAAAAAACCACAAAAATCACACACAAATGGTAGTGCCATCCTAAATTGGCATCAAAATTTGACCCCAAATGTTGTAGTGAGTGTTTTTTTAAGGATTCAGAACAAGTTGAAAGATATTGCAAATAGAATGAAAAAAAAAATGTGCTTATGATTTCCAAATCTTGATGTTATGTTCTTGTAATGCTATGTAAATGATAATGCAATGAGATTATATGTGTGTATATAAATGAATGTCTGAAATGAACTATGATTTTATCCTTTAAAACCATATTCTACCTTGAAAATTTATTTTTTTATAGTAAGTTTATTTAAGCTCCCATTTCGGGAATCGAACACAAGATCTTACTATTACAAAGAGAAGCAACAACCACTACATTTTAGGCCAATGCCTACCTTAAAAATTTGAATATTGTAAGGTTGATTAAATAAGTAAGGGATAATTGAAAGTAAATTTCATCCTATAATATTTTAGACTTAGACAAGAGATTTAATCTTACATATATAGTTCTAATCAAATTGAAGGTCTTACACCTATGCTTTTGAATAGACTTTGAAAATTGAAGATCCAAATTAATTGGAAAAGGAAGTAAGCTATTCAAATCATAAAAGAAATATATCATTTGAGTACTACTATATTATGTTAAAAATGAAAAATAAAAAATGCTAATATTATGACTATTTAAAAATTCTCACAAATATAATAATCTTAATTAAATGTTAAAACTATAAATTTAGTAATTAGAACTCATAGGTGACAACATTTTTAAAAACACGGGTACTTAAAATAATACTTTATTGTGCTAAGGTCAAACATATCTAGGTACTTTTAGATTGTAAATGTAGACAGGAAATAGTATAAAATTAAAGATTAAAGATTAAAACATAATGCCTATAAATAGGCAATACAAAAATGGTTAAAACCATCAAACATATTCCATTTGTAAAGAATAGTTTCAAAATCAAAAAAGTTACTAACTAGATCCTAATTATTGTAATAAGCCAACATTCCCCCTTTATTATAATAATTCTAACAAGAGTAGAATATTGCAAGGTTTTTGAACCCAAACCTTTTGGAGACTTTGATTATGAATATTTTCTTCAAAATGCCACATTCAACAAGTTGAGATTAAAGCCATAAATCTAGTTGAGAGTGTAGATTTATTTAGATAGTAGATAAATATTAGATCGAAATACTTTGATGCAACACATTGAGTAGATTTAGAGACTAGCAATAGGTAGATTAATACATTTTTTCTTCAAACTTCTTTAAAAGCTTAAGTGAATGCCAAAGGAAATTGAATCTTCTTAGGAACATAATTTTTAGGGGAAAAAAAATTGTATTTGCACCAATTATACCATATTGACATCAAGGAGGATAGGTAATTGCTAGATCATTTCAAAATATTGCGATTTGGTATAAGTAATGACATGTAAAATACACTTATTTCAATAATTTATACAATATTCATGCCAAGATTGTCTAAATTTTCCATCTCTTTGCAACCTTTATCACAATAAAAAAAATATATACTTTGTACATTCAATACTTTTACAAAATAGTGTGCCTTTGCAAATATTGACTTTTCTCTTACAAATTTATGAAAAATGAGAGAAATTTTTCTTCTATTTTGACAAGTCTTGCTGATATTGAAGAAACTAAAAATAAATATTTCTTCTATTTTAACTGATCTATGAATGTTAACACATGTCTCTATTATTTCATCAAAATGTAAAATAGATGCAAATGATGATCAAGCCATGCCAAATATTTGTTGACTAGGAAACAATATCTATAATATTTGAAAATCACAACTTTGATTTCTAGTCCTTGCTTCTAATTATGTTTGCACTTTTTTATAAATTGTATGCATTTCTATTTTTACTATCATAAGCTCTGATACCATGAGAAATTAAGCTTGGAAAACTAGGCATAATGTAAACAATAAATGGAGCAATATTATAAGAGAAAAATAAGAATATTTATGGAGTGACTCAAAAAATTACATTGTAAGTGTATATATATGAAGTTTATCTTACCTACCCTCATAACTATTTCCTAACAAGGGATGATTCCATGGAGGACAAAAACTAGGTACCTAAGAATAATTATACACTAGCAGAATCATCAGCTTTCAGATTCACATATTTCTCTCCTCCATTCCCAATTTTAAAACCAATTATATGGTGGAATTTATCGAGAAATTCACCACCCATAACTATTCCACATGAAAATCCAAATGACAAGATTGTTTCAATATAGGGGTTTATAGTCCTATTTAGATGAGACCCAATTAAATTTGATGTAAAAATTTGAGATCCTTTAGCATAGGTATAAAATGGACGAGTTTGTGAGTTTTATTGGTCTAGATGTTTCATATACTCTCTATTTCCATATTGATTCTTGCACCACTCCTAGGGTTATGTGGGTCAAATTTAATGAGCTGTTTGGGACCATTAATGAAATCTATGAGCTTTATCTTACCAAAAATTTAATATTATTGCTACCTAATCCCTTCCCCTACATTAAGGAGTTTCTAAACAAATTAAACTCCATAAAACATTTTGTAAGATTGTGGTAAGGACAAGATAGACCAAATGTGTTTCTTTCTAATCTTGTTAAAAATTCAAAGACCTTTTTTAGTTTTTTGCTTCATCATTTAATTCCACCATGGATGCTTTTGGTGGACTATCAACACATTTTCTTGATTTGAGATGTTTTATCAGCATATGACATGGGAATTGGCCTAGTTGACACAACTAGATTCAATTTCAAGTTTAAAATCTTAGGATTCACTCGCTAAGTCACCTATAGCAAAATATAATAATATGCATTCATAGTCTACTCAAGTATCATCTAAGTCTCAAGCACAATATTTATATTATCCCCTCTCTTCAAAGAGGTCTTCATCAAGGAAGAAAACACCTAAGTATGCATATTGTACACCATAATCGGACATGATGAGCATTTTTTAATGTGAAGAAAATTTATGAGTTGAAAGACCTTCTTTGAAATAATCAAATTTAGTTTCTTTCATCTAATGGATCCTCCTCTACCACTTTAAGACATACAAATTTAGGATTAGCTCCTATGGCACATGGTAAGGACATGATAAAATTCTATGCTATCTTTGCATTGACCCAAAATAATCCCTATAGGTGAATTCTTGATTTAGGAGCCTCTCATCATATAGCTTCATCTAGGGGTATGTTATCTTTATATGAGCCTTGTATTATACCACACACCTTGATGTGTAATAAAATTATATGAGTATTATTGGAAAAAGTTGTGTTATAATTTTGATGGTTGATTAATTATCATTTATTCCTCTAAATAATCCAATCTTGTAATCATTTAATCATTTCCTTAAAATTAATCAAATAATTAGGTTTATTTAATTAATTATCTTTAATTAATTTATCTTTATCTATTAATTGAATTCAATTTTCTGTTTTCCATAATTTGAATTTAATTATTCAAATTAGCTAATTATTTCTCCAAATTAAATTAATCAAACAAATTAATTTAATTTCACATCAATTCTAATTAATTTCATTTGCATTTAATTTCATTTAATTCTATTCTAACTTTTCTTTCTCTTTAATTGAATTTTTCATTCAATTATATCTTCCACAAATTAGAAGAAACAAAAACATGAGGCAATTATAATTTTTAAAATTTAAAATCCTCATAAATTGTGAAAAATAATTTTAAAAAAATCAAATCTTTTTTAAAATAAAAAATCAATTGTTTTCTCAAAATTTAAATTTGGAAACTCTTATCTTCCAAAAATCCAAAAAATCCTCTCATTTTTATCTTCTTCTTTATTTTTTAAATAACTCTTTTCTTTTTTTGTGTTAAATTAGAATTAAATGTTTTGTTTTTTGAGTTTCCCAAATCTTCTCCAGTCTTGAATTATCTCATCCATCCAATCTACTTTCCCAGAATTGACCTCAACCATCTATGGATTTCATGAAAATCTATATAAGAAACCTTAATTTCTCGTAATTTCATCTCTAAAAAATCAATATCAAACTTATGCAAGTTTTCTCAATTATTCTTTAGCAATCAATCATTTTATCACATTTCCTTGGTTTTTTGAGTCAAGGTGTTGTTGGAATCACACCTGAGTGCCACACCTCAACAAGGATAAGAGAAGCAACATAAGCATAGAGTATTGAATGGTTTTCCTTGAATTAGTTTATTTATATTTAATCATTCATGCTTCCTTTTTATTGTTTGTAGGGCTTCAATGTGTTTAGTAGTTGATTATTTATGCATTTTTAGATAATCCAGTGCTATTAACCCTTATATTCAAGTATTTTATAAATCCCTACATACAATTTCTTCTGCCATCTAACTTATCTTTCATTAGTCCTTGTAATCATTTTTGAAAACTTGTCCTCATGTAAAAAATTGCTACTCAGTTTTATGAGGGGGTAGCCTACATCCATTCTCTCAATCTTTTAGGACAACTATTAATTCAATTTTTTCTTGGTTTGTGTTTGAAACAATGATTAGAAAGGCATTACCATAAAGAGGGGAAAAAGGTAGATGCTTAAAATAGTTAACATTTGTGTCTCCTTTTTTAACATGTCTTGTATATCATGTGTTTGGTTATCATCATTCATTGATATTTTTTTACTCATCTATTAATTAATAATGTCAGATTATCTAATTTATTATTAATTACATCCTCTAATCTTGTCATTTTCTATTAATTTATCCTTGATGTGTAGCATGATTAAATTATTCATTAATTATTTAATTATTTTTGTCTTGTCCTAGGTCTTTCTTTGTGGAATATAATAAATTAATTATTTTATCCCCTTCTACTAACATGTCCTCCTTAGGATAAAAATATATCATTTATTTATCCCCTTTATCATTTTTCCACAATTAAATAAATTTAATTGGTTAAATATTAATATGGGAGTGAATTAACAAATGAAAATTTATTAATTTCTCTCCACTTTTAACTCCCCTTCACTCTACCTCACTCTTTCACGTTCCTCATTTTTCTCCACTTAACTCTTACTAACATATCATTTCCTCTACATTTCCTATTTGGCTCCACTTAACAAGTCCTCACATTTGATCATGTCTACCAATTGCCCTTAGATCTTGTCTATCTAATTAATTTTGAAAAACTATGTACATTTTCTATTATTTTTCATTCTCATAACCACAATATTACAATTATCTTTCTCGTTATTTTGTCCTTCCTTTTATCATATTTGTTCACTCATCTACTTTAGAGAAACATTAATTAGAGGAGAAATAAACATAATGGAATAGAATGAAGGATATGATGAGAGGTCAATAATTTGTGTTATTTTATGCATATTATCTTCATTATTTCAATGATGTGATTAGGATTTTAATTACATGATATTTTATATTTTTGTTTTTGGCTTTTATAATATATGTTTCTAATGTCATTTTCCTAATCGACACTACCTACTAGCAAGTTGCATCATGGTAGGTGATCAATGAAAAACTGAAAGGAACATATTTCATTGGATAGAAAGGTGTTTTATTTTATGTGACCTATGTTAGGGTAGGGAGAGACAAATAAGTCTAGAAATTTGAGTTATTATATTTGACTCATGCTAAGGAAGATTACAAATAAAAATCTTTATTTTCTAAATAATATATAAATGCAGGTGAAAAATGGGTGGTAAAGTGTACACAAAACACAAAGATTAACAAAACAAATCTCTATTTTCTAGCTAATGAATAAATTTGACTCTAAAATAGGGTTTTTAGTATGCACTAAGATATGATACTATAAAATGGGCATTGCAATGTTCACAGGGAAAATATTTGATATATGGTCTGTGATGCCCAAAATTTCAGGGCAAAACACAACCAACAATTTTTTTTTAAGAAGGATAAAAGTGATAAGGTTACCGTTATTTCTATAGTGAGGTAACCAATTCCCGATAAGCTCATATCGAGACCCAACTTGTGATACTATTGAATTGACATTTTTGTTTACCAATATATCAATACTAATAAAAGCTATATAACGTCATACCCATTTGATCAATGTACTTAGTGCCAATTAAGGAATTTAAAGGGGTAACATTAGTTAATGTTTATAATTAAATATTTTATGTATTATTAATTAATAATTATAATATAATAATTAATTAATATAGTTATTAATCAATTATTAAATTATAATATATTAACTAATAATATGAGAAAACCTTTTTGATAATAAAATTGCTTAACATAAAATCTATCTAATGTTATTAATAACACATGAATCTCAAAAAAAATAACATATTAAATTAATATCCTAAACTAACTCAACAACCTACTAATCTACTAAAATAAACATCCTACTAATTAATCTTATCTACTAAACATCCTACTAAACAATCTAATCAATCAACCTATTAACCTTTCAAATCCCTAGCCTACTCCCTACTCACACTTCCCATCACCCAAGGACATTGGGGTACGCAAGGGAAGAGTGATGTAGTGTTTTAAAAATTTAAAAAAACTCCTCTCCCAAGGACCTGCGCCTAATTTTCATAGGGGAGTGGGAAGCATGGAAGAATTTTGTTGAGCCCTAATCCAAGCTTCAAGCTTTCTCCTCTAACTTTCTGGAAACTCTCTAAAAATAGAGAATGGGTGAATGAATCATCCTTAGCCAAAAATTCCTCTAAATAGGGCTTCCACACCTAACCTCATAAATAAGGTTCAATCAAGCAAGTTGCAATTTTCGCTCAAGATAGAATATGAAATTTTAAAAGGGTCATAAAGTCAATTGTAGGCTTCTAAAAAGGTGAAAATACCCCTAACCCATGGGTACATTGAATGGGTTAACAAATTTAGCATAAAACTATCTCCTAAGGCCACTATTAACCCTCTAAACTCATGTCGAGGAAAAAGATCAGAAATGGGGAATGGAAACTGCATTATGGTTCCTATGGCAAAAAGGTGTGCTAAGATTTCCCTAAAACTCCTAGCAATGTTCACGGGGAAAATATTTGATATATGGTCCTACATAATGGGTGCTAAAATTACACCAAAGATAAGAAATAATGAGGCCATATGTACCTAAATAAACATTTTCTCATATTATCATGTTGATATTGTTAAGAATGGGAACACTGAGAGGGGGGGGGGGGGGAAATCAGTGTTCTACAATTAATTTTTTTCTACTTCTTGAAACTTAGCCCAATTACTTAAGGGTGGTCCCACAATAGTGAGTCCCACTTTTTGGCCAACTTTGACATAGAGATCACCATTTTGAGAAAAAAATTCACTTTCAAACACATGTTGCCGCAAAACTATTAGCAATTTGAAGATGATGTAAACTAGAGTCTTTTAGATTTTTGTTTCTAGTTTTTAAATATATATATTTTTTAAAAAAATCATTTAAATTCATTTTTCCTTCTCCTAAAAGTGGTTTGCGTGAGAAAACTATGTTTTTAAGCAAGTACTGTCACTTGGATCAACATAACTTTTTTTTAAAATATGATAATGATGTAATTCTTTCAAGATTATATTTTTAACTTCAATATCTAAAGGATGCAAATGGTTTTATTCATTTTGGATCAATATTTCATAGTTTATTAAGTTTTAAAGTGACAGTAACTGTAATCTAGACATAAGGTCACTTGGATCGCTCTAACTTGATCTAGGTATATCGATTTTTTAAAATTTTTTTTAATAGAAAGGTAACACAAATATTCTTTTCCTACATATTTTTCATAAATTTTTTTTCATCATTTACTATTTTTCCCAAAGTCATGAAGAGATAGGTTGTTGAATGACCAAATAACCTATGTTTAGTTAAAGTAATATTTAAAAGTGATAATGAACTCAATATGTTTTAAAATTATATTCATTAGAAATATTATTCTGAATAGCATCTTTTGACATCATTTGTTTGAAAAAATCATCTTGTTTAGTCCTTGTTTCAGGCCCTAGAAGACCATTTTTCTGTAGTCGAGTTGTTTTCTGAGGGTAATTTTTTGTTTTTGTGGCTTTGTGCGAAGAGGATCTTCACACGAAGCCACCTGGGGGGCTTCGTGCGAAGACCCCTCGCACGAAGCCTCTTGAGTGAAAATTTCAGCCAAAAGGCATGGCCAGGATTTTTCCCAGGGGTACTTCGTACGAAGTACCCTAGTCGACCAGTAAAATATTTTTTAAATTTTTTTTTAAAATGGTATAAAAGTAACATTTTTCATTTCTATTTTACATCAAATTGCAATTAATAAATTCGCATTTTCTATTATCGAAGGCATTTTTTGAAGAGGGAATTTTTGTTGACGATCTTGTGGAAGACATTTTTTGGAGCTCGAAGAAATGGGGAACAAGAAGGGAAGACAAAGTAAATCTTCTAGAAAAATGTCATCCAGTACTGAACAAAGAAATCGTGAAGCTGCATTGACATATTATCATAAAACTAAAGAAGATGAAAGACAAGCTGAAGTAGGAGGGTCAAGTCAAGTTGAAGAATTGCACATTGAAGAAGGGTTGGAATTACTCCCTAGAGAGGCTCAAACAATTGATGTTGGAGAAGGGTCAACATCACGTGCTCCTACTGGTATGGATGAACTTTTAAATTTAGCTCAAAGTGTAAAGAAAAATATTAGTTATAGAAACTTAGATCATTTAGTTACAATGAATGTGGACACTTTGAGATCACTTGCTAATGTTGAACAATTAAGTCTTGCTAAGAAGAGATCAATGAAAATGATAGCAAGAGAAATATTGGGTAAATTTGATAATTTTGAAACACTTGAACAAGCTCAATTGCTTTCACTTATACTTATAGACAAAAAGTTGGAAGGGGCATTAAAATTATTGGGTATAAACACATCATCAAAGAAGAGAAAAGTTGTTGACATGCAAATTGATATGATTGAAAATCTTAAGAAAGGTTTGAACTAGCTAGGGAAGCGATCTCGAACTATAGATAAGTCCATTACAAGAAAAGTTATGTTGACATCCATTATAGGTAATAGTATGAGACGAAAAAGAAATATATCTTCAATTTCATCTCACATTGGTTTTAATAGGAAAACAATATCATGATATGTTAATAAGAGAATACTTTTGGATGATAGCACCTTGGAAGGCAATTGGGCAATCATGTGTAGAGCTCCTCATTCTGATAGGATTGATGAAGAAACAAAAAATTTGATCACATCATTTTGGAATGATAATACACATCCTTCATCGAACACTAGAGATGTTATCAGACATAGAATTTCAGCTAATCAATATGAATATCATATGAAACATTGGTTGGACACAACACAACATGAAATGTATGTCTCATTTTGTAGTTCAAATCCTAATATAAAGATTGGGCAAACATTGTTTGGAAGATTGAAGCCATATTATATCAGGACAAACAAAGTGTTTGAAACTTGTTGTTGTCGTTATCATATTGAATTTGATGTCCACTATCAAGTTTTTTGAAAGTTTGTAGAAGACACTTATGATTTTGAAAAGGTTCCTCCTACTAGACGAAGTGAGTTCATCTCATCCATTTTATGTGACAAAAGAGATGATGTAGCTGGACAAATAAATTGCATAAAAGGAATATGCCAAACATGTGCCAATTTGTCTCTTTTTCCTTTGAAAAATGAAAATATTGATGTAACAAAGATGGAAAATTGCAAGAGTTGCCAATATGTAAAGAATGAAACAAAATTTGGGAAAGAATCCAAAAGGTTAGAATATGTTGAAGAGGAGATAAATGTTGGAGTTTTTATGGAAAATTTTAAAAAATTGATTCAACCCTACATTCATCATGCTTTTTTTGCAAAGTGGCAAGCACAACAATTTCAAACACTGAGAGATAATTTCCCACTTGGAACTATTGTATCAGTTGTTGATTTTGCAGAAAATTATTCTTTTGTTCATCAAAAGGCAATTCAGTCAGGTGTGGATAGAAAAATTATGCATGGTTGCAATAGGATAGAAAAGACATGATCTTTGCATTCAGTTATGAGTATGAATTGTCGCAATTGGATGTTGAACACTAGGGACTACTCATGCTTTTGTTGTCACTGCATTGCTAACAATTATGAGGAATATATCAATCAAGATCATGGATATGTAGGTGCATGGAATCTAGTGCCACTAGTTGTTACTAATACATTTGATAGAGACGAAGGTGAAAACTTCAATGATGTTCCTTTGATTTCTACTGATTAAGATCATATCTTGGGATTGGTCAAAATTGGTAAGTATATATAAATTTCACATTATATGGTACACTGAGTTGCATGTATAGATCATAGATATAGATAGATCTATAGATTGAACTAAGTATTTATTTTAAGATCTCACACATGTATATATAAAAACTTATTGTGCAGGGGATCTCTTTGCAATGATTGCTGAGAGTGGAAATGTAGAAGGAGTTGATTATTATTTACTGTATTGTACTACAGAGAGGATGAAGTTACTTGAACCTGAAGAAAGTGATGGAATGTTGTTCCCCATAGGTTTGTATATCCAGTTTACATCAATATATTGAACTCAATTTGTAAATTTTGAATTTCAACCTTTTAACAAAATTCAAATTGAGTTTGTTTAAGTTTATATATTGTTAAAATATGTGACTTGCAGGTTCAGTTGTTTTAGAGGGAACATATTTCAAACAAATCAAAGTAATTCAACATGGTATTCACTTTGTTTATTACGAACCAGACAATAAGGTGTTCCAATATAGTCACCTAGTAGTTGCCACATCCATTTGTCTTCATATAGTTAAATCTTAATGTGGACGTCGTAAGTGGAGACTAGATAGTGAGGATCATGAGAGAATATTATAGGTTCTCCATGAAAGGTCTGAACCACTTGAGTTGGTCTAAAAGGTTTAATACATGTATACTTATTTGTTGTGTTGGGACCTATTTGATATCTGTGGATTAAATTTCATTATACTTTATTTATATATTTAAACATATGATAGGCTATAATTTGTTGATATATGATGAACCTATTTGATGGTTCAATGGTTTTAATATATAGAATTTTATACATATACTTTGATTATTCAATGATTTTTATATATTTCATGTTAGTTAAAGATTTTATGTATGCTTGAAATTAGTTATATTACTTATGACATGTGTTAGTTCTAGAATTAGTTAGAATATAGTTATTATCCATTAGTTACATGTATTAACTAGTTATCTTTTATGATATTAATTATAGATCCTAGGTTAAGACCTCCCCTTAAGACACTAAAAAATGATGAAATTAGTTATATTACAAGTATGACATGTGTTAGATCTAGAATTAGTTAGAATAGTTATTATGGACATTAGTTACATGTATTAACTAGTTATCTTTTATGATATTAATTATAGATCCCTTGAAGACCTTCCCTTAAGACACTAAAAAATGATGAAATTAGTTATATTACAAGTATGACATGTGTTAGTTCTAGAATTAGTTAGAATAGTTATTATGGACATTAGTTACATGTATTAACTAGTTATCTTTTATGATATTAATTATAGATCCCCTTAAGACCTCCCCTTAAGAAACTAAAAAATGATGAAATTAGTTATATTACAAGTATGACATGTGTTAGTTCTAGAATTAGTTAGAATAGTTATTATGGACATTAGTTACATGTATTAACTAGTTATCTTTTATGATATTAATTATAGATCCCCTTAAGACCTCCCCTTAAGACACTAAAAAATGATGAAATGAGTTATCATATCATCTAAATAAATCATCTAATCAAATAAAATCATAGATCATCTAATCAAATAAAATCATATCATCTAAATGAATAAAACCATCTAATATAATCATATATCATCTAATAAAAAAAAATCATATCATCTAATCAAATTAAACAATTTAATCTAATCATATCATCTAATCGAATAAAACCATCTAATCTAATCATATATCATCTAATAAAAAAAAATCATATCATCTAATTGAATTAAACAATCTAATCTAATCATATCATCTAATCGAATAAAACCATCTAATATAATCATATCATCTAATCGAATAAAACTATCTAATCTAATCATATAGATCATATATCATCTAATCAAATAAAAGCATAGATTCATCTAATCTAATCATATATCATCTAATCAAATGTATGTCTTGAATCATATGTCTCGAATCATATATATAATATATAATCAAATCAAATCATATCATCTAATTGAATAAAACCATCTAATCTAATCATAGATATCTAATCAATTATACATCTAGATAATCAAGTAAATGTGTCTCATATCATATCATCTAATCAAATAAATGTGTCTCATATCATATAATATAAGCATATCATCTAATCAAATATGTACATCTCGAATCATATATCTCAAATCATAAACCGAGTCTCAAATAAAATATATGTTCAACATGTCCTAAACTAGGGAGTCATCTAGGCGCATACAAATAGAGTGACCCTCTGAGTGACTGCCATGAGCATCCTCTGGCTATGAGACATCAACTGATCCCTACGAATATAAATGCATGTATATATGATAATAATCTAAAATAATTAAAATATTATAAATATTTAAACTTACATATTTTTAAAACATACCTGACCACTAGTAGGTGTATCATCTACTTGTAAAGTAGCGACTGACTCCTGCAAATTTAGTGTACAATAGTTGGTTATATACACATGTGCATAGTAGATATATTATGTAAAATACTTGAATTATAAACATGTACATGTACATATATATCTAAAACATTCTAACCACTAGTAGGTGTCACATCACGTGGAAGATGCTCTGAACCCACACTAGAGGTAACATCCTTTGCTAATTGTGCCTACAAAATATTATGCATTAAACAAACATTAATACACATACAATTAATTATTCACTAAAACTCCTAATAAAAAAGAAAATAAATTTTTATATGTACCCGAGTCTCAAGAGAAGGAGGATCATCAGTGCACTGCACCATTGTATCATTAACTGATACTACATCACCCACACCACCTAAGGTCCCGAACCTCTATAGTAATGAGGAGTGTAGGGGTGTCACTAGCTGCGAGGGGAGTGGTGTAGAATCTGAACCATGTGGATGAAATAACATAGCCATAAATGACCCACCATCAGTGGCAACATCCACCTGACCCAACCCACGCAACTTCTCATCAAAAGCATCTAGGCCCTCACTCGTGATGTGTACATCTCCAATCTCTATACCGGGCTCTGTAGCTATAGAGTGATTTGTGGGTGCACGATGCTCTGCACTATGTTGTGCCTGACTACTAGATGGTGCGTCCTATGTTGGTGGAACTATAGGACCCTATGTAAGTGAAATGTAATCCTTGACTGAATGTATAGGGATCCTCTATGTGTCGGCAATATGAGAATAGGCCTGCATGAGATCCTCCAAAAAGTAAAGGGCCATATCTAAAGTACTCTGATAACATGACAATGCTCGTATCTCTCTAAGCACAAGAAGACTAGCAGCTCTATATGTCTCGTCACTCACACCTGCAATACTACTAAACAAAGCCTCAGAAGATGATCTGGCTCTACTCGATCTAGTCAAAATGTATCTTCCCACTAAATCTGAACTGATCGATGTGGCTGCAGAAGCAATCTATCCTATGCTATCCAGAACTCACCTCTGAGAAGCAATGATGACTCTATCTACAGTAGTAGCCATCGCCGGTGTCACTGCCGGACTCCTCTCTCCAACTAGCTATCTATGAGGCTGCACAACTCGATCAGCCCTATGATACTGATCGCGGTCTGCAACCCTACCTAGCCCCTAACCGTAAAAAGGTGGGATATCAAAATAGTTGATCCTGAGTCCCAAACGGAACTCAATGTACAACTTCTATGCAAAGTATAATGGAATTTGGTCATTATTTGGATAATGACCATGGGCTGCAAGATGTCGAGGGTAAATCGTACAAGCAATCTAAGCGATAGCACATCATGTCACGTGATAAGCCCTCACCACTCTCATCCCCTCATAATGTGGGAACATCTCTCGTTTGATGATTTCCTTGGACATGAGGCTCTGAACCTGTGCCAAGGAAACATCACCTGAGATCTCCTCAATCTACTAGTCAATATAGTAGAACATGTGTCTCTGTATATACCATCTCCATTAGATCTACTAATAGCCTGTCTAAGTCTAGCTATCTTTGTGTTGGCCATGTGAAAAATAGTATGAATGTCAGCAGTCTGAGGTGCACCCTGAGCAACCATCTAGATGTACATCACATGTGAAAGAGCTAAGTGTTAATAATTAAGTACTTGATTACAACATTATAACTGCATGTAAAATAGAAACAAATAAGTGCTCCTAAGGTATAGATAATACATCAATGGGTCATAGGACTAACTTTAATATTTACTAAAAATGCATTTACATAAGGGGTCGTGGGTAACATAAGTGGTCATAGCTCATGTCTTAAGGAGTCGTGGGTAACATAAGTGGTCTTATTAGGTCTTAAGAGTCCTAAGACACATACTAATTAGGTCTTAAGGGGTCATAAATTTATAATAAGAGGTCTTAAGGGGTTTTAGGTAACGTAAGAGGTCCTAACATATAGATAATCTAGGACTATAGAGTATCTTAAGGGGTCGTGGGTTATATAAGTTGTCCTAGACTATCTTAAGGGGTTGTAGGTAACATAAGAGGTCCTAAGGTATAAATAAGAGTCATGGAGTGTCTTAAGGGGTCATGGGTAACATAAGAGGTCCTAACATATAGATAAGACATCAATGGGTCATATTACCTATCCTAATTACCTGTCATAACGTACATAGATAAGAGTCATGTAGAGTGTCTTAAGGGATTGTGGGTAATATAAGTGGTCCTAGACTGTCTTAAGGGGACGTGGGTAACATAAGTGGTCCTAGAGTCATAATTGGTTCTAATTGAGTCTAATTAGACCTCCTAACTAGTTCTAATTGATTCTAATTGAGTCATAATTGGTCCTAGTACAGTTAGGTCTAGTTAAGTCTAATAGGTCCTAAATTTTGGTCTCAATAGATCATAATTGGTCTAGTTACCTATCTAATTGGTCATAATAGGTCTAGATAGGTTTAGTTAGGTCTATTTGGACCTAATGGTCCTAATAAATCTAATTGGTCAGACTAATGTTGGTTAAAGACCTAATACCTATCTAATTGGTCCTAGTTAGGTCTACTTGGTCCTAATATGTAGATAGTTAGGTCTATAAGTAGAGAAACAACTTAGACATACCTTATTTCCTAATATGACCTAATGTTCAACCTATTATGGAGTCATGGAGTCATAGAGTCATAGAGTGTCTTAAGGGGTCGTGGGTAGTTCATAAGAGGTCCTAAGGTATAGATAAGACATCAATGGGTCATATTAGGTCTGTCCTAATTACCTGTCATAACAGGTCTAGATAGGTTTAGTTAGGTCTATTTGGACCTAATAGATCCTAATACATCTAATTGGTCAGACTAATGTTGGTTAAAGACCTAATACCTTTCTAATTGATCCTAATAGGTCCTAGTTAGGTCTACTTGGTCCTAATAGGTCTAGTGAGGTATTTAAGTAGAGAAATGACTTAGACATGTACCTAATTTCCTAATATGACCTAATGTGACCTATTAGTCCACCTAATATGACCTAGAGTTTCTTAAGGGGTCGTGGGTAATGTAAGTGGTCCTTGATTGTCTTAAGGGGTCGTGGGTAACATAAAAGGTCCTAAGGGGTCCTAGGTTACATTAATGGATCCTCGTATACATATATAATGGGTCTTTAGGATCTGAATAGGTCATGTATATGTCTTAAAATATCATAAGGGATGTATAATGGTCCAATAATATTAATGGGTCGTAGAACATCATAAGTGGTCTAAGTCCAGTCCTAGGACATCCTAAATTTTTTTAATGGGTCTTGGGGGTCCTAAGGTTTAATATTTGTTTTAATATTTCATAAGGGATCTAGATAAGAGTCCTAGAATGTTAATGGGTCATAGGTGCAATATAAGTGGTCCTAGACTACATCTTAAGGGGTCGTGGGTAACAATGAGTCAGGTATATATATGTGTCTTAAGGGGTCGGGGGTAACATAAGATGTCCTAAGGGGTCCTACGTTTCATTAGTGGATGATCCTTGTATGATAAATTAATTAAATCTAAGATGTACATAAATGTTTCCTAAGACAACCTAAGATATGTTAATGGGTCTTGATGATCTAAATGGGTCATAGATGTCTTAAAATGTCATAAGGGACATGTATAATGGTCTAACAATGTTAATGGGTCGTAGACACATGATAAGTGGTTTAAGGTATCTTAGGTTACATTAATTGATACTAGTATGTCTTAAGGGTTCTTGTGGCCAACAATGGGTTCACATATGTATTAACAGAAGCTAAGAAAGATGAATGTGTCATAGGATATTTTAATATATAATAATGGTTTGTATGGGTCTTAAGGGGTCCTATATGTCAAGTAAGATGTCAGGTAATATGTAAATTATAATAAAGGATCCTAAGTGTCTTAATATGTTGTAAAAGAGAAATAAGGGTCCTAGAAACTTATTTTACTACAATTTTTTAACGTTTTCTAACATACTACTAAATCATTTTCAAAAATTGAACTACAATTTTCTAAGACTTTCACAAACTAAAAATTATAAATAAAACAAATAGCTAACTTTAATAAGTTTACTAAAAATGCGTGTCCATACATACATGTGTGTGTGTGTGTGTGTGTGTGTGTGTGTGTGTGAGAGAGAGAGAGAGAGAGAGAGAGAGAGAGAGAGAGAGAGAGAGAGAGAGAGAGAGAGAGATTCTTAATAATTGCAATTTTAAACTTAAAATTTAACATTTTCTAACTCGAATCTTAATGTTTTCTAACATTTCTCCTACAATTTCTAACATTTTGTAACATTTAGATAACATTTTCTAACATTTATACAAATTAAAAATTATTTAAAACAAATAACTAGTTAAAATAAATACAAAACATATTATTTACAATAAAAAATGAGAAAAATATGTGTACCTGGTACTGCTAGAAAATTAAAGAGGTCGACGAAGCTCGGGAAGCGCTGGTGTGTTGGTGTGGTGATGTAGTTTGCTCCAAGCCTAGGGGTCAACAAACTGCTCCAGTGAAAATAATGGTTAGAAAATGAATCGCCGGAAATTTATAAAAAATCTGGCCCTAAATGGCTTTGTGCAAAGTAAATACTTCACACGAAGCCACCAGGGGTCTTCATGCGAAGACCGCTACGTGGTGTCTTCGCATGAAGCATCCTAAAAGTGGGACACAGCTTCGTGATTGAACCCTTAAGTACTAAAATGAATAGTAAATAAAATAAAGAAATTAACCATAACACATAACAAAAGACATGTTTATGGGGAAACCTTGGCCAGAGGAAAACCCCGGTGGGAATTAGCACCCATGAATAATTGCACTAGTCTTATGAACTTGTTCGAGTTCCTTTTCCCTGTTAGGAGTAGTCATTACAATACTAAGTACAATGACTCTGTTAGGATTCTGGAAGAACAAAACCCTATTAGGGGTGGATGGCTCACTGCCAGAGCTCACTAGCCAATGAAGAAGGCTACAACCTCCTAGTTATCAGATACACACTATATCTGGAATGGTGAATTACTGCTTTGACGCTGTTGTCTGATTAGTTCCTTTTGTGCACTGATTCTCTAACTTCTTTTAGAGCTTTATCTCATACTAACTGAACTTGCATACTTCTTCTCTTCTATATATCTTCCATACTCTATATCTATTAAATACAAAAGTGCATGTCATATATGTACATGTTGAATGGGCCCAACCAAAACTAAATACTGTGTTGACCTAAAACCTAACACATACAACACTTCCAAATTAATTGGCTCAAGCATGTTTACATACAATGATAACAATATGTTTACATCACTATTACAAATGGTGAATAGCCTTTAAAAAACAAAATGATACAGACTAAATCAAAAAGTTCCTATTGGTTGCATGCTCTGTTCTGTTCTGCTACTTAACTACCACTACCACTTAGACTCGTTGTAACTTATCGATACTATCATATATGATCATGCATTCTTAGACTTAGCATAATAACATACTCAAAATCTTATATCCAAGGGAGCATACTAAAAATTTATCATACACGCATGCGTCGATGCTCTGATCATCACGTGCTTCACTATCTGCACTATCTTCCATACTTAGCCAAAATATGATCTTCAAAGTTTGTGCGCTGACTATCAAAACTTCATATGATTGTGTTGCCATAATGACAACACAAAAATAGTCATATAATCTTAGTGAAGTCAACTTTCCAACAATCCCTCCCTTTTTCATTAATGGTGACAAAGGAATATGGCAAAGTTGCTAAACTATATCTTTACACAAAAAACATGCTATCTTACCCTTCTTTGTATAATGTACGTCATATATTGTTCTATCTCCTTTATACTATATATACTACTCCCCCTTTTACATTAATGAAAAATTTTCCAAAAATGAAACTCTAAATGTTTACACAGTATATACATCAAGATATGCAATCTGAAGATTTTTTATTTCTTGCTACCAAAATACCTTGAGTGCATCAACTATTTGAAGATGGGTGCATAATGCATATGTGAGCTTCTCCATATTTTCTATATCCATGTAGGTACCTTGATCATATGTTACTATTGTAGCATCTATTTTCTTCATGTTCTAATTTAGTACATCTAGTGAGGGCGCTAGTGCATTTCTTAGTTGTGCTTGTCTAGCCCTTATCTTTGCAATCTCTTTTTTTTCCTTCTCTATTTTGTCTATATATCCTTGATAAATATTATTGCACATGTTTATGTCTTGAGAGGGATCTTCAATCGATTTTCTTACTACTGCCATCAAAGATTCTGCTTCCTAAATCTTCTTTAAGTGGTCTGAAGTGAGTATATCCTTGTTCATGCAGTTAGCTATCACCTTTCTTCCTTTAGCTGCTAACTCTTTCAGCATTGCTTGACCAATCTTTAGAGAATTAAGGTCAAGTGAGAAATTGCTTATCAATTTATTCATCCTTTTCTTGTTGTAATTATCTTCAGCAATTTTACTCACTGAGTCTTCTAGACTAGAGAAGTTCTCTTTGAATCTCGAAAAAATGCTGCTAACATCATCCACTGAGTGAACATTGACCAATTTCTTATCCTTGGGTAATAAATTATTAAGTATACTAACTAATTCCACAAATAAAGGGTTCATCATTATTTTTTTTTGTTGGCTTTCTCCATAGCCATCACACTTATCTTTATTAGATCTTCTTCTCCCCATGAGTCTAAACTTGTTGTATCAGGAGTCAAGCTTGACAACAATGATATTGAGGACTTAGGAGTAGACAAGATGTTTGTGCTTTGACTTACATCCATAATTTAACTCTTTATCTTTATTGGGATCTCAACTGAGGGTTCTTCTTTAGGTTCATCTTCCTTCTCTTCTTCTTTTCATATTAAATCTTCAAATTAGACTTTTTCTTTCTGCAAAGGTGTTTCTTCACCACATAGGATCTCAGCTTCTTTAGTACTGACAAAAGTTTCTTCAAACTTATCCAATTCATTTTCTGTAGCTGCCATGGTGATTTCAACATCATCAATTACAATGGTTTCATCCTTTTCTTTAGGCTTGGGCACAGAATCACGTGGACTTGTAAAAGGTGCATTAGGGATCTCTGATTATTTTTCTTTCTTGGAGGGAACTTGGGTTGCAGGTGCAATAGGAGGGTACATGTGTCTATCCAAAAACACTTGCTCAAATGCTTTCTCTGCCTCCTTCACAACCAATGCATAATCTTTGTTCATTATGTGCAGAGTTATGAGTTTTTTTCTTAAATGAGGCTTTACCAAATCTAACAGTAATATCTTCTCTTCTACTGAACAAATAAGGAGGTTGTCATCCAAAGTCTTTTCTCTAATTCTCATATCCTCCTCTATAGCTTGTATTTTCAGGGAGTCAAGTATATTCCATACTTTATCAGGGATGACTATCTTAACTTCCAAAACTGACTTTTTGAACTTAATCATATGCTTGATAATCATAGAATGAAATTATGATTTATCAATATCATGATACTTATCATAGAACTTTTCAATCTAATCTATCCTTCCTTCATCAACAATTCTAGTTCTGACGACTTCCAAATTTGGTCAAAATCCTACCTCAGGAGGTGTTTGAGTTCTCTTTCCTTTGCTTATGGTTGTCCTTGAGGATGTGTGGCTTGCACCAGTCTATTTCTTCCTTCTAGATATCTTGCTTGGCTCAGGAGGTGGAGTGGACTCCAGATCAACTGTGATAGAAGGCGCGGAGGTGATTTCTCCTTTCTTTTTCTTATTCTCCTTCAGATCATCAGAATTTTCTATTTTGATTTCTGTAGATGAGGGTGCACTCTCAAGTTGCATATCATTCTTGGCTTCCCTTTCTTTGTTTATGTCTGCTTGGGTAACACCATTAATTTTTAGGATATTAGAGGTAATTCTTGATGATTTTCTCTTAGTCACTGCACTATATAAGATAGAATCAACTTGTCTTGTCTTTTCTTCATAAGTACCCCATCTAGGTTCATTTGGATATTTAGGCGAAAATAGGAGGACTTGTGCATAGCCTTCAAAAATATGCTCATCAACTTCATAACCAAGTGGATTAATCCACTTTGCTCTAGGCTCAACTACTTCCATGCATGTAGTATCTGTTTCCACCATGAAGCATATAGTTTCCTTATATTTCTCCACTATCTTCTCAGGTATTCTATAATTACTTTGCATTTTGATTCAAATTTTTTTAATTTCTAGATCCATATAATCATTTAAGGTGCTCTCTGATGTTTCCTTGATTTAAATTTGAGGCAATGTAGGTATGCTTTTGTTTAGATAGAGATCAGAGACCTTACCAACAACTTGAAACTATATGTAAATAATCAGTGAACCAAATCTGAATATTTTGCTCTTATCATGCTTTATAGCTATTATGTTGTCTAACAATTGTGTGACAAGATATCATAGAGGTTAAACTCTCCATTTTCTTTCACTATCCTTCTAGCTTCCAGAATAGTAGCTACGAATACATTGTTCACTCTATTTGCATGCTAGAACTTATAACCAAGGATCATAGCCATGAGTTTAATGTCTTTCTCCTCTATGGTCTCAATAGTCATGTTGTGCTTATCACTCATGTACTTACATGCCTGCTCAACCTATTTTCTGACATCTTTTCCTGTAGGAAGAATAGCATCGGTCTTAGAAAGTCTAGTCATCTCATGAATGAGATTAGTTGTAATGCAGATAGGGATTTCACCAATCCAAAACAAATCATCATGAATCCTGCTTAGTAATATCTTAATCCATTTTGACTCATAGAATTCATACATAGTCACATATTCAATGATAAGGCTATCTTTGAGGTGCGAGAATTCATCCTTGAATGTAAGATAAGGATTAACCATAGTTTCCATGTGTGATCTTATTATGTCTAATCTTAGAGACTCCTTCTTGCAATACAGATGTAGGCGTGGATATCTTCAACATGCACAACTCCTATCAGAGTCTTGGAAAATGCCCCTTCAAAATCATCTAACACTGACTTGAATGGATTCTTTTTAAACACATATCTCTTCCTTTCTATGACATCAAAGACCATTAGAGTTTCCATTACTTACTTGTTTTAACGTTAAATAGGGTTCCAAGATATTTCTGAAATGATGTGTACGAGATAGGGTTTCACCAATAATTTAAACTCCTTTTCGTTGATGAAACGACTACAAACCTTTAATACTTGCCTCTATGATCTCCTGTGCTCTCCAAGGGCTTGATCTTGAATGTAAAAGTGTGGATAATAGATCTTTGGTGACCTATAAATCAAATCTTCTGCAATTAATGCTTGCTAACGTAACACGGGTTACAACAGTGAATTCAATCTCTATTCTTGTTGTCAATCAGATAGTGTGATCTAGCATACTGCATCAACTAGAAACCAAATGACTAAAACCAAAGGCACATACTCTGAGGGTGAGTATACCATCTGCGTAGGGGTCTAGAGCTTATCTACCTCCCCCTATGACCATGAGGGTCATTTATACAAAATTAGAAGGTGTGTCCATTGCAAATGGATCCACTACTTTGTCAGAAACATTATCTTTCTTTACTTCCATCCAAATCTTGCTCACATCTTCTGTAGCTTTCACAAACTTGACTTCTCCAGATTCATCCAATATTGATCCTTGAGACTTATTAGGTCTTTCTTGTCTTTGCACTTGTGATCTACAAAACTTTGAGATTTTTCCAACCTTCTTACAAGAGTGACAAATGACTGGAGGCCTTGTATTCCTAGGCGCATTGATGTGAGTTACCATACTGCATTGTCTGGCTGTGTGACCATTGTAATTACATATCTGGCATGTGATGTTTTGAGGAATTCTAGAACATTGTTGTGGTTGATTTCTTTGATTATGTTGTGTCTGACTTCTTTGATTTGATCTACACTATATAGCTTTATGACCAAACTTATTTCATGAATAACGATAACCATTGAAAGGTATTACCTCTTTACAATCTCTTGCTATATGTCCATGCTTGTTACAGGCATAACAAGCTCTACTTACTGGCTTGCATTCATCTTTAGGTATTTCTACTTTAGCTTCAGTAAGATTTTCACTCTTCTTAGCTTATGTAGATTCTTCTGGTGCTTTCATTCTTTCTTGCATTACATTGATTTGAACTTGAGCTTCATTGTATCCAATACCACTGGAATCTCCTTTTATTCTTTATGCATATATCTGAGAGTCTAATAGATTAGTAGTTGTGTGCAATTTGTCAATATGATTCTTTGCTTCTATCAACTCAGATTCCATAATTTTCTTGATGTTTTATAACTCCAAGATTTTCATGTTTGCTTGCATGAGTTCTTTAACCAACTATTTGTTTTCTTCGATCTTTTCTTCATATGTTGTCTTGCTATCAGTCAACTATTCATTCAAATCTTCAATCTGATCCTTCAGAGATGTGTTTTCTTCATTCATCTTTTTGACCATTTTTCACAAATCATTCGTTGAATAATCATTCAAATTTTTTCTCAGTTTCTTGATGAATACTTGTGAACCATTGACCTTCATTTTTCAGTTCTTCAATTTCTTTTTCAAATCTGTCAAGATCTTCAAGAGCTACTTCAAGATTTTTCTTGAAATATTTCACTTCTATTGTATCCATGATCTCCTCAAGTGGTTAAACTTATCTTAGAGGACCAAAGCCCTGATACTAATTGTTAAGAATGGGAACATTGAGATGGGGGGTGAATCAGTGTTCTACAATTAATGTTTTTCTGCTTCTTGAGACTTAGCCCAATTACTTAAGTACTGAAATGAATAGTAAAGAAAAAAAAGCAATTAAAAAAACACATAACACAAGATATGTTTATGGGGAAACCTTGGCCAAAGGAAAACCTCGGTGCGAATTAGCACCCACGAATAATTGCACTAGTCTTATGAACTTGTTAGAGTTCCTTTTCCCTGTTAGGAGTAGTCATTACAATACTGAGTACAATGACTCTATTAGGAGTCTAGAAGAACAAAACCTTGTTAGGGGTGGATGGTTCACTCCCAGATCTCATTGTCCAATGAAGAAGGCTACAACCTCTTGGTTATCAGATACACACTATATCGAGAATGATGAACTACTGCTTTGACACTATTGTCTGATCAGTTCCTTTTGTGCATTGATGCTCTAACTTCTTTTAGAGCTTTATCTCATACTGACTGAACTCGCAGATTTCTACTCTTCTATATATCTTCCCTACCCTATATCTATTAAATACAAAAGTGCATGTCATATATGTACATGTTGAATGGGTGCAACAAAAACTAAATACTATGTCAGCCTAAAACCTAATAGATACAATGCTTCCAAATTAATTGGCTCAAGTGTGTTTACATACAATGATAACAACATGTTTACATCACTATTACAATAGGCTCATAGCCTTTACAAAACAAAATGATACACACTAAACAAAAAACTTCCTATTGTTTGCATGCTCTGTTCTATTCTGCCACTTAACTTCCAGTGCCACTTAGACTCATTGTAACTTCTTGATACTATCATATATGATCATGCATTCTTAGACTTAGCATGATAACATACTCAAAAGCTTATATCCAAGGGCTTATACCAAAACTCAATCATACACACGTGTGCCAATGCTCTGATCATGAGGTGCTTCACTGTTTTCACTATCTTCCATACTTAGTTGAAATATGATCTTCAAAGTTTGTGCGCTAACTATCAAAACTTCATATGACTTTTTTTCCATAATGGCAACACAAAACTAATCATATAATCTTAGTGAAGTCAATTTTCCAATAGATATCTTAAGGAATATAGAGATACACATTGAGGATAAGCACATTAAGCACCAAGGAGATATACTCAATAGAAATGGATGAATTCCAAGTAAGGAATAATATCATATTCAAGAAACAAAGAGATAGTTGTAAAAGAAATATCTTGAATAAAGTGTGAAGGAGTCCTTAAAAAGGATTTATAAATATGAAAGGGGTGGGAAGAGATCTTTTCCTAAGGACATATACATCCAAAAAAATAGACAATTTCTAAATATGAACTCTTCAATCCTAAGATTTAAGGGGAAGGAGGATCAAGAATACACATCTTCTCCATTACTAGTAGAGGGATTATATATAAATGATTTGACAATTTCAACACCAAGGAGAGATCATTTATTAACACATACTCTTTCAAGAAAGGAAGAGGTCCTGGTTAAGGATACACACCTCCAAGTAAGGATGAAACCCATATATGAAGGATTAAAAATTCAATACAAGAATGGACATTCTTATAAAAAAATACCAGTCAGCAAGGTAAATTTTGATCCTTAGGACTAAGGAATGACTTTTAACACCATTCTTGTCCTACCACTTTCACAACAAGAATATTTAGGCTATTACGTAGGTACCCAAGTATGATTGTGCATGAAATTGTACCACCATAAAATAAGCCCCCAAAAGTTAAGCAACTAATTTCACATTATGAGAAGTGACACAATAGAACTATGGAGAGCTAAGGTTTTAGGTTTTGGGTTCTATAGTGACCTTCACTCCTTATTCCATGCATCGAAAGATACCATGTCTTTTATATTCTTGTTCATAAATCACGTAAAAATAATGTTTAGAATTTGTTTATAGATGTGATGTGGAAGGACCATCATCACAAACCTCATTGAAGTTTTTATTGTAACTATACTTTGGAGGACCAAAAAAATGAATAGATGAAGGATGGATCATTTTATCTAAATATGTAGAACTTTATTATCATCATCCATGTCAACTCACAAGATAAGAGAATCTTTTTACCTAAAGTTGTTGGGTTGGAAATGAGGTTTTTCATCGTCTAAATCCTCATTTCTACCAAATATAATGTTGGGTGTCATATCATTAAAAAAATATACATAAAATAATATTTTCTCAAAATATGTTGATGGTAAGATAAGATCTAGGAGAATAAGGAGGATCTTAGGTGATGGATGTGTTGACAATTGAATTGCTAAC
Source organism: Chamaecyparis obtusa (assembly GCA_027943335.1). Lineage (NCBI taxonomy): Eukaryota > Viridiplantae > Streptophyta > Pinopsida > Cupressales > Cupressaceae > Chamaecyparis > Chamaecyparis obtusa. The sequence goes on along the minus strand of BSBK01008781.1, from coordinate 582,641 downwards.
ATTTAAAGCATACCCCTCTTGCACCAAAGTAAGAACGGGGGAAGAAGATTCATCATTACACTTCAAAGCTACATCTCCTTTGAAGAGATTGTTTAGAGAAGTATGACTAATTCCTCATGATTAAGGGATACCATTGGAGAAGTAAAAGCATTTTAATCATGTTAACATCATTCATAAGAGGATTGTCTAAAGTGCCACATGCAATATCCCCTATCTTTTATAAAATCCAAAATTCCAATAAGCATATTTAAAAATGTCATAACATTTAAAAACATAAAATATGTATGAAAGCCTTTAGAAATGAATCAAATATTGGAGACATCCTAGAAACCCTCATTCTACAATAAATTAAAATGCAATGAATCAATACAAGCAACATGAAGTAAAATAAGCTACCTTTCAACAAATATTTTTAATGAATGTAGCTAACTAGCATGCCAATCAATTGTGAAAGTGCAAACCAATCAGATTATATAAGATGCATAGTGAAAAATTAGATCTGAAAACCTCCAACCGAAATCAAGCTAACTTGTTTCAGTAAGGAAAGATAATCTATTAGATCCAAATTTAGTGTACTCAAAACAAAGTTGAATGTTGTATATGATTACACTCCTTATTTTTGGTGTTTTGTTGTTGTGATATTGGTAGTCAACAATATTAAAGGATGTGGTCAAGGTTGTCAAAAGTTATAAAAATTTCCAACCCGATTCTTCATAAATATGAAATTTACAAGTGTACTAACTCTCATGTCTATTTAAAGAGAGTTCAATTTATAAGTGTACAAACTCTCATGTCTATTTAAAGAGAGTTTTCATTTTGGCAATAGGGTATTGATTTTGGAAGGGATATTTATGAAAACTCTACCAGTGTGTATAATTAAAAAATTTATGGCGAGTAACTACTTAACCATATTTGTGGAGGCAATTCCTAGAAGAAATCCCACATCCAAGATGCTGATTGAATTACAACTAAATAACATTCACATAGTTTGTTGTGTCAGAAATGATAGTAAATGATAACATCATATGTTTAAGTTTTGATGATTTCATTTATATGTGTCTTCTATAAGATCTCTTCGATATGTTCATCGCCTTGACATCCATAATGAAATGGATGGGATAAGTCCAATAATAATAAATTTTAAACATTATAAGAAATCATTAAATACAAACAAAAAGAAGTGAGATCACAAGTTTTTAAAATTTTATGAAAAGACAATAACCTTAAAAAAATAATCATTAAGAATAATGACATATATTTTCAAAAATATTCAAGTAACTTAGCAATAACGCGACGTCTAAACAGAAAACTAAAATGTATATTTTACCAGGAAAGACACCTAGTATTATTTTCAAACTCCCTTTATATCTTTGTATGTTTTAGTTGGCTATTTAGCCAATCCCTAACAATAGATTAGACAATTTTGTTTGACTTGAAGACCCAAGACTTTCGTTTACATCCAACAAGACATAAATGTTTATTTTATTCCCGTTACATATTCTTCGCTGACCACGCGTTCGCTTGGTCCCATACACGACATTAATTCTACGTGTAATAGTATTAAAAACACCACACGCACTTGACTTTAGTGCAGTGAAATTAAAAAAAAATTGTATAGGTGGAGATCATATGCTTTTCGTAACGTTTGTCGAAAATTTGGTAAAGTCACAGAGTTCTGTTCATATTCATAGTCTGGAACGTAATTGGAAAGACTTTGACTTCAATATCGCTGAGCGTTTTGAACTTGCTGTTTTAGTTAACCATAAGCTCTGACTTCCCAATTCATTGCCATTAGAGCTCTCTAATTTGCATTTGTCTTTCATTCGAACATGTTTTCATTGCCATTAGAGCTCTATTGAACATAACTGTTGTTTTGAAAATGATAATCGGGTATTTTTCATCTTGTTCTCCTTCAATTTGGCGAGTTCTAACGCTTTTTCTTATATCGTGCTCAATATATGCAGAGAGCCTTGATAATCCTCCCGCAACTGCATACGGAGGCAGAACTTGGAAGAACAATATCCAGTCTCTACATTTCCTCACACCGTCACTTTACAGAGATGCACTTGTCAAGCCGATTCTTCTAAGCAGCAATATCTCATATAATGATATGAATCTGCAGTTTGGATGTGGATTCTTCTGTTTTGGCAGTCCTTGTGACACAGGCTACCTATTTGCAGTTTTCTTCGTTGTCTACGGCCTTGATGGTAACCTGCTGGACATGCAAATGGTGTGGAGTTCTAACAGAGACCAGATGACGGAAGAAAACGCAACCCTAACACTCACCTTCAAAGGAGAACTTGTGTTAAGGAGCTTAGATGGCAATCTTGTCTGGTCTACAAATACATCTACTCAAGCTTTCGAAAGGATGGAGATACAAGAATCTGGGAACCTTGTTCTATATAACAACTCCGGTGGAATCATCTGGCAGTCTTTTGATTATCCAACTGATACCCTGCTGCGAGGGCAGAAATTAAAGATGGGACAAAAGATTATTGCAAACACTTCTTCTAAGAATACAAGCCAAGGTCTTTTCTATTATACCTTGCTTCACGATAGCTTTGCTATGTTTACAGCCTCTGCAACGGCTAAAATGTATTTCAGGCGGCGTGCAGGTGTGGAGTTATCATATATGCAGTTTGACAACCAGTCCTTCCATATATATACTCAAGGAGGACGATCGCTGTCAAAATCCATTGTACCCAGTAGCTGCCTTTACTTTAAATTAGATTCAGATGGACATTTTAGGGACTGTTCCATCCTAACAACAGGAAGATCTTCCCCTGACTATTTTCCATCTTATATGAAATCAGCCGCTGAGTGCGATTATCCAAGACCATGTGGAGACTATGGTGTTTGCACAAATGGTGAGTGCAGCTGTCCAAGAGATGGCAACGCTTTTAAACCGATCAATGCCGGAGAACCCAATGAAGGATGTGCTCCGCGTGTTCCTCTAGCCTGCTCAGAGAACAGGATCCCCCAAGATCATCACTTCTTGGAAGTGGAGCACATTTCCTATTTCACTTATCATTATGAAAATTCTTCCATGCCAGCGTTGGTGTCAAGAGACGCATGTAAAAAATTTTGCCTCCAAAACTGCTCTTGCAGAGCTGCTTTTTTCAGGTACGGAGCCAATTCTTCTATTGGTTTTTGCTATCTAGAATCCAATATCTATTCTATGAAAGCTAACAGTCCTGTCGATGAGTTTTACAATTCCACTGCTTATATTAAAATCCAGTCAAGTTCCAAGCGTATTATGTCCTTAGTTGTACTCATCATTTGTTCTTCTGCGGGCGGAGCACTAGCTCTCTTTGTCTTGTTGTGGGTGTGGATAAAAAAGTCTCAAAATAGAAGACACCAGAAGGAAAAGGATCAGGATGACGGTGACGATGGTGAAGTCGATTGGCCGTCAAGCTTGCCGTTGCGGTTCTCATTCGATGAATTGGACGACGCTACAAATGGGTTTAGTATGAGGTTAGGAAGAGGAGGATTTGGTTCAGTTTACGAAGGGCTTTTGGCTGACGGCTCAAAGATAGCAGTGAAGCGTCTTGATCGAGCAGGAAAGGGAAAAGGGAATTCCGGGCAGAAGTGGAAACTTTAGGAAAAATTGATCATCTTAATTTGGTAAGACTGAAGGGCTTTTGTGCAGAAAAGGCCCATCGAATGCTTGTATATGAGCATCTACTAAATGGCTCTCTGGATAAATGGATATTTCCCTGCAATACTCATCAACATTTGCTGGACTGGAAGACTAGATACAAAGTAGTTCTGAATATTGCAAGAGGATTAACGTATTTGCATGAAGAATGTCAAGAACGTATAATTCATTTCGACATCAAACCTCAGAACATTCTCCTGGACCAGAATTTCAATGCGAAAGTGTCAGATTTCGGCTTGGCAAAGTTGATGAATAGGGACCAAAGTGAAGTGATAACCATGATGAGAGGGACACCAGGGTATATGGCACCTGAGTTGTGGAACATGCATTTCACAGAGAAGGCAGATATATTTAGCTTTGGTGTTATGGTGATTGAAATTGTCAGTGGAAAACGAAGCAGAGAGCTTTCCGAGGACGGCTTGTTTTCATTGTTAAAAGTGAAGGCAGAAGCAGGGAGGTTAATAGATTTGGTCTATCCAGGACTCGAAAATGAGGAAACGGGTATAAAGGAGGAGGCAATTAAACTGTTAAAAATGGGAATGTGGTGTGTACAGGAGAATTTTACGAGGCGACCAGCGATGTCCATTGTGGTGAAGGCGTTGGAGGGTTTAATAGACATGTTCAATGATATTCCATGCGCGTTAGCAGGGGCATCAGTTGCTTCTTTTCAGCAGTCTCCTTTCTCGTCTGAGCTGTCCTATGCTCCAACGATTTCCGTGTTATCTGGACCTAGATGATTTCCAATAAGCCTCCGAGCATCTCTATTTATATTCCAATACGTTCAAATGTTGAATTAGTTCTTTATAGTCCGCCTAGAATCAGCCAACTGCTATCTTCAGATAAAATACGCTTATTTGAAAACGTTTAAATTGTCCTTGTTCAGTGTTATCTGGACTTATTTGTCTTCATTTAGTAGACACTGCCGACGGGGGACTAAGTCAGGAAAAATTCAGTTGGGCAATAATTTGGGCTGGGAGTTGTGTAAGCTGGAAAAATATTAGGAGTTTTCAATTTCCTTTTTCAAATTTAGATTTAAAAAATACATTACATAAGATCACAATTAGGAGGAAATTTTCCAATTTTAAGAAAAGAAAAAAATAGTGTATGCAGGGGATGTGTGTAGCAATTGTCTATCCAGCAACCACAATGCATCTATGGTTCTATTTATTAATTAACTGAAAATAAAATAAGTAATTTTGTTCGCCCGTTCAAAAATAGATTACAGACTTTCATTGCAATAGATTACTTTGTGACAGGTAAATAACATCTGTAGTGTTTTCCTATTTCTAATGCTATCAAGCCATTAACAAACCAGGTACAAAACATGTTAAATTCCGCAAATAATTATGATGTTTTTAAGTTTGTTAATTACTTATATTAATAAAGACTTTGCTAATCATCGTATTGCATATAAGTTGTCTTCGGACAGTGTGCAGCAAATTATTTCTGAGCATTATTTCTTAACATTTGATTCCAATGGAAAACTGGGCATGGACTCTAATGGTGCTGTTTTGCTATATTTTATTTGCTTCCTGTGCAATGGAATTTGGGGGTTCTTCTTACCTGCTAGCAGAATTGCATCAATTTTTCTCTGCAGTTTGCCAAACAACAATTGATTTGGGTCATTGCATTTTGTGGTAAAACTGGAGTATTGCAGAGCATGGACATTGATCACAACACAATCAAAGGCCGATATCTGCCACACATTATAGTTGCAACTGGTCTAATCACATGATAGTAATGGATAAGGCGCTCATTTATTTTATTTATATCACTAATTCGTAATGAACAAGGCTATTATGAGAATTATAACTGGAAAATCATAGATTAAGAAACAGTTAAAAAGGCTAGGTAGCAGGAAAGACACGAACGAAAAGAACTCTCAGAAAGGCAAACTGAACACATGGTCGGTGGTGGTGCAAGAGCTGGAAAGAGACTGGAGCCTCATAGAGGCTTTGTTTAGTTCTGATTAAAGCTGTTTGTCATTTTGGGTCCTGTTCTGTGCTACATGTTCAACCATTTGAACATTTCTGAAACTTTTAGTATGCTAGTTAGATTAGCTCTGGTTTTCGGTATCTTCATGAAGACTTTTATTATTATCGGTTCTTTCAAGACTGTGATGATTAGTATAAAAGTTATTATGTTGCAGTAGTTATCGGTTAAAGACTGATAGTTAGCATTAAAGTTATTATGTTTTGTAATAGTGAATATTGGTTATATTTTAGTTTTCTGAGAATGCTGTTATATTAGTTTTTGGTTGGTTGCAGTGTTTGGGCCTGCTTTATCTGATGTAAGGAATCAGATCCATCCCTCTTTATCTAGTCAAAAATTGATCTAATCAATATTAATTTAAAACATAAAAACCATACAGAAGACAGCTAATTTGTCTTATTAATTCTTAAACAAGACAATACTAATTAAAGGGAAAATCAATATACTAATTACATTTTATACAACAAATTATGCACTTATGTATTTCCCTCAATGATTCACATATTAATTTGTCATTCGATAGCGTGGAAAAAATGTTTCAAAGCTCTGTTAGCGTTTTAAGTTTAGGAACTTTTGCCTCTTGTGAAAATCTGTGAATGCTCTCAAATTTTGTTATCTTTTCTAAGATTTTCCTTTTTTTTTTAACCAAAATGCAATTGAATAATAGACTTTCCCTGGAGTATTTCTGAATTTCCAATCATATGTATTTTTTTCCTGTATATTTGAATGTTGAGTAAACTTTCATACTCTGCCTGTAATCAGGTAATCGCTGTCATCAAATTAAACAGATTTATTTGAAAATGTTACTTCCAATCAGGCAGCTGCTATCAGCCCACGCGCATAACGGTGTGCTCGCCTATACTCATAGTCGTCTGATTTATGGACTTGAATAATTTCTGTTCATTTATATGTTTAATTTTTCCCCCTTTATCGTTTCCATTCAGCATTTTCGCATTAGAGATCGAATGTATGGAAATTTCATCATTCACATATATGCTCGAATGAGTTTTCTAATTTTTAATATTAAATTATAAGCATGAAAAGGAATTACAAAGGACCAATTACATTGTTCACAGAAGAAGAGTCAGACATACAGTAAGATTCTCGAATGATGACTATTTGCAAGACAATGCTGAAGAGACTTATTAAGGTTCACAACTACCATTGTGGCGTGACAACTCATTAACAATCAGAATCATTCTAGCGTTAAAATTGGTTTCAGTGACAATGAAGCATTTTATATTAGCGAATTGATCCAAAAGTTAAATGTGTATATAAGAAATAGTGCTATAAAATGGTTATCCTACCTATCCCAAAGAATCAATTAATTGGAAGGAGACATGGGGTGTCATGTTTGTTTCTATAATATATATGGGTTTTGATGCAAAACTGATCAATAAAAATATTGGAATAATGCTCTCACCCTTTACATTGTACTAAAATATCTTTTAGTAGAATAGGTTATACTTTTGAAATATAAGAATAATAAGAATGATTTATTTTTCCTTTGTAAGGAGAGTGTCTTTTTCATAATAATCTAAATACTTTTTAAGAGCATACATTATTAAATATTCGTTCATAGATTCCTTACAACATAACATTACCAGTATTAAGTATTATTTGTAGTGAATAGATTTTTAAAATAGCACATTGTGTTTGCTAGGCAATAAAACCATTGCATTATGTGAGATTATGTGTCTCTTTATAAATCATGTTAAATAATATTTTTGAATACGTACATCACTTGTCTTTGAACCCAAGATTCATCGCTACATTTTAGTAATCATTGTAGGGTAGACATATTGGGTACCTAATTACATCATTCAACAACTTTTCAACCATAGAGAATATCTTATATAGAGGTGTCCTTCATCACACCCTTAGAAATGTATTGCACATCTATAACTATGTCCACTTATGCACTTGGGATTACAAATTTTTATATATATCGAAAGATAGCTAGTACAAAGCTTTTCATAGTTTTATAAGATAGTCCTTTTTAAAAATCTCAAGTTTCATCCTACTATACACTAGTATATTGGAGTCATACAAATATAAATAGAAGAAATCAAGTTAAATTTTTTACAGAATATTTAAGGGGTATCTTATGAGGTTTCTCATGTAATCTACCAATGCCATCCAAGAACATTCTCGCCACTTTTTCTAGTATGAAAAATTTGCAAATTGGTGAATAGTGAGACACCATGGTCAAGCTGGTAGGTTTAGTAGATTTTATTTACTAATAATAGAAATATAAGGAACATCATGCCATACAATATCTAGTCTCTTTTAAGGTGAGTGATAACTCTTGAGTTGCATTGTCAAAATGAACAAGACAAGGTTCCACACCAAAAGATGAAGCCACTAAAAAATATTTTAGTGGAATCTTTTCTTCCAATGTCAAAGAGTTAAAATTGGGTTTTCCACTTTTATGAATAAGATTAGTTGTGAAGGAGACTAAATTGTTACATTAAAATGAAAATATAGTCTATTGTTGGTTGAGTTGAGAAAGCATTATTTTATGCCATTTTGAGATTAAATTGTTTCCTTGTAGTAGATGATGGATAGTTGGAGCCTTATCGGCATATGTCTATAATATTGTTATTAATCTTATTCATTTTTTCCATAATATTATATTTCTTCTTATTTTTAGGGCCATATTGCTATTAAATTGAATTCCCACTTTCTTTAGGGGCCATTTAGCTTTATATTAGTAGCATTCAATGAGGGTTTCGAGTTCACATATATATTTTATTAAATTTTTAAGGAATAAACATTAATTAAATATTTTAAAACAACAAACATGATTATCTATAATGGTTACCAAATTGTTTAAAATATATACAACTTTTGGTTCTTTGTTGTCATTTATGTCAAACATTATGTTCTGAAGGTGTTTGTGGTTGCTCAAACACTGCGGGTTTGAAAGTCTTATATTATTAGAGAAGTAAGTTTATTTATTGAACCTATAGAATAGTGGAAGACATGTATGTATTTAGAGAAATGGTACAGTGGAAGATAAGTGTAATACCTCTCCCATAGTTTTCTTTTTAGTTTAATTGGCTAGACTCTTTTAGACCAATTTTTATGTATGTAAATATTCTTACAGAGATTTGATGTTATTTATAGTTATGGTTTTACTTGCATGTATATGGTTGGCGTGTTGTTTTATATTTTTGTTTGATGTGTCTGATATGGTTGTGGGACAGAGTCATTGTTACTTGCTTGAGAGATCCACATGATCGATCGATCCCTCCCATTGTCTGTCATATATTTATACATGTATGTACATGCTTGTCTTTTATGTAGGATTTCAAGTACCAGACTACAACTTTCCTGAATTGTTAGGATGAGTGTGCCCTATCACAATATCTCAATGGTAAGAGAGGGGAGATAACAAAAAAAGTTTGAATTCCAATCCTAAGCCAATAATTCTCCTAAAATAGCAGACAAGTATCTATTTTACTACCCTTTGAATTCATCAAGGTGACATGAATTCATCAACCCTCCCTTGTGTTTGATTATACAATTTTTGATGTAGAGCATTCTTCAAATTGGCATGTATATGGTTTGATGTGATTTTGTGTTGAAATAGATAAATGATTTAATTAAAGTTAATTAAGTAATTAAATAATTAAATCCTATTAAAGATAGAAATATTAATATGATGGTATTTAATTAATGAGAATTACTTAGATACATTTGTTTAATTTAAAAGGCTTACTTTAAAAGTCCAATTTTGTGAACAAAAGATTTAGTTAATTATAAAATCTAAAATAGAAATTAAAAACATAATTAATGAATTGATATTTAATTATTAATATGCTAAAATATTATTTGTCAATAAATTATTAATATGCAATTTAAGTTGGACATTAAGTTTAATAAAAATAAATTAGAAATTTAAGTTGAAAGTTGAGCTAAGGCTTATTAAGTGAAAAGTGAAAATAATTATTATTATAACTAATTAAATATGCAAAAAGGAAAATGACAAAAACAATGTTAGGAAGTTTAATTTTAATTCCTGATTGGGTGTTGCATCTTGAGTTTTGTATGTTGGGGTTTCTATATGGGAGATCCCCTTAGCAATTTTTGGGGATAGAGGTTTGGAGATCATGGGTTTTACTTGGAATTTGGAGTTGAAGAATTTTCTTCAAAGCTTGGATTTTTGGAAGCTTGAATTTTGGACTGGTGTCATCACAGATCTATTGAATTGGAGGTAGGGTTTGTATTTTCTTTTGTAAATCTTCTTTCTAGAAAGATTGTTTTCTTCATGTTTGCTAGATTGTTGTAGGGTTTGAATTGAAGCTTTTATGGTTTTATTGTTGGAGGTTTTGGGTTTGAAAATCTTTTAGGGTTTTGTTTTTGTGAGAAGAAATTATGATATTTTAATATGCATGTGAGCATACGTGTATTAATTTGTATATAAGAATAATCTTTTATAGTATTCTAGAAACCCTTGTGTTTAAATTCAAAAGAAAATTATGTTTTTGTTAAAACCCTAGGTTGTTCAAGGTGAAAACCTGTAGATAATTATTTTAGGAAAATATGAAATTTAGATCCAATAAGAGTTTCATTGAATTATTGAATAGAGTATTTGATAGAATAATAGAAATTGAAATTGTCAAAATGATTGAATAAGACCACCCAAATGAAATTAAATAGCAAAACTAGGTTTTTGAAAATCGATTGCTTCATAACTAGAGAAAAATGTGTATATATATAATTTGAAAGTTTCTCTAAAAGAATATTATTATTACTATTTATTAATTTTCAGATTTAAAAAATATATATTATATTATTTTATTAATTTTTGGATTTAATTTTTTTTTAAATTATTATTATTATTTAATAAAAAACTGATGGAGCCATTACATATTTTATTAATAATAATAACTAGTTTAAAAACTCCATAGGGAAAGAACTAGTAAGGAAACCCTACTTCCTTGTTTATTTACGAAAAAGAAAGGCTACTAGACTAGCCAGATATAGAAATGGAGGATAATAATGTGCAAAATTTACTAAATGGATGGTATCCTACCCACCAGCCTCCCAAAATAAACATAGCCACCATATGATAGATTTAATACACATCAAAAAGGCACTGTGAAGTGGTTTAAAAAAACATCACCAACCTAAGTACAAACTTCATCCTCACAACCAAAAGAACCCATAAAGAAACCTGTATTGCATAATGAAATTCTTGCCCCAAAAATGCCATCAATTTGCATGAAGGTAATCATGAATAGAAGTGAAAGCACCATGTCATCTCTATAAGATCCAAGAATATCGGCCTAGTCCAATCACAAAATCCATATTGATTCTTCAAAGAAGAAGCCCAAAAACCCCCTCTACGGAACCACCAATCTTGACTCAAAACAAGCATCTTATGAAGTCACAAATCAAAATGCTCTCATGACTATCAAAATGAGTCTGAACCATCATCCAAAAAGACTAGTAAATCTCCACGAACTACACATCAGTATCCACTACCTCAGCCTGTCCAAACTCACATTCACTAATTTCATTTCCATGAGAAGAAGGAGAAGTTGTGGGAATTGTATACCAACCTTTGGGTAACCCCTGTGAATTCCACCCATCAAAGTCCCCCTCAGAGCTATCCCTGAAGTTTTGTAAATCTTAGAAATTTTGATAAAACTCCCACCCTATAGACTCGTGTGCAATTTCCTATCCTCATTGCAATTGAGGCCTGTGAAGAGAGGCAACATGCAAAGAAGGATTATCAACATTGATGGTGTGACTTAGAAAGTGCAAAATTGTCCCAACAACATTTAAAATCATTTCCTTGACCGTAGGTTCCACCGATTAGGAGAAAGTAGCCCTATCCAATTCCCTAAACTGTATGGCCAACTTCACATTTTTGAATACAACTTTGTACCAACCCCCTTTCCTGACTAGCTTAGGGAAATATAAATTACCAGTGGCACCTTTGGAAGAAAACAAGTTATACTTAGATACGACATCACCAATTATGTCCTGCTCATGAAAATGATAAACAATTGCACTTCTCATGATGGTCATACAATCAGCCCAAGACTGAGAAAGATCAAGCACATTGGACAAGAAAATTGATACCATCTAGTAAGGAAAGTGAACACTTTTAGTAGATGGGTACAAAATTTCTTTATTCAAAATGTCTTTAATGGCCTTCCAAAAGCAATAGCAATGCATAGTGAAGATTTTCTCCAACTCTAATTCTGACAGTGGTTCCTCAAATGGTATTTCACCACAAACCATGTCAAGGCACACACATTAATTCCATTCACTTGATCTTTCCATATCTACAAGAAACCCAAGGAAGTGAAAAGCCAACCATGTCAATCGAATACAACCCCTTTCCTAGGGCGAATAAATAAAGAAGAAATAAAAACTTGAAGCTAAAAAACACCACCAATCAACATGTAAAAAAGCCTTCACTTCCACAATTAAAAATTATTCCCATTCATTTACTGATCACAACATGTCTAATAAAATGAAATGAAATTATGATGAAAATTGACCTTGCACACATGTGAAATAATAATGAGATGAAATGGCCAAGCCTCTTGTTGGTACCCTTAAAAAATTTTGAGTAATGGGACACATTAGCATGCATTTGTATTATTTTTGCTTTCAGGATGCATGTGGGAACTGGGTGTTTTCCGGGTGGTTTCAAAAAATTTACTTGTCCATTGCCTTTCATCCTATCGAGTTTTTTTGAGTCCTTAGATGGCATGTTCAAATGGGTTTGCATCAATTCATTTCTAGGAGGTCTCTAAGTCAAAAAATGCTTAATGTAAAATTCACTAGGAAGGGTCACTTTGATGTTGAATAAAATGCACCCTAGAGAGCATCATGAAAATATGAGCCTAGCGTCTTGTTGTACACTTTTCATACTCTCTATGTCTCAGGTTTTAGGCCTATGTGATAAGTTTTGACCCCGTTTATTCATCCCCTTCCAGAGGTGTTTTCTAGTTTCTGCACTTGGCCCTTTTCCTAGTTTTGTCGGGAACCCTGTTCGACATGTTATAACTTGTACCTGGTGGATTGGTAGAAAGGTTTTAATAATTTCCCTGCATTATAGACAAGTTGTAGTCTACCCCTGTCAGTTTGTAGCTTGTGATAAATCCATCTGATGAGAAATTGAAGCTGATTCCATTTGTAGCTTTTATGTTTTGCACTGTTTGGTTATTCACCAGTTTTCTAGAGCCCTATTTCAACTATGAATAACTCATGCCCTGTTCATCAGGTCATCAGTATGTTTGTCTCAATGTATAGTAGACATAAAATACTTCCATGCTGTAAGATTGTGGCTCTTGATGCATTCATTTGGTCAATTTTCCAGACCTTTCTGTTTGCAAAAAGTGCAAATTGCCTAGTTATGTTTTCTGCAAGTTTGTCAAAGGCCTTCTTTGCCTACTAATAAATTTTCACAGGATGATCCTATTTTCAAAATTCTTGTTGTCCTGTATTGCTGACAAGTTATATTGTATCTCATTCTGATTCGAGCATCCTGCCAATCCATTCGTGCACTTTTCAAGGCTAATTCCAGATGCAGTTTATCAAGTTCTGACAGTGTGTTGGCAGGAGCAGAATGAAAAGGGAAACTTCAGAGGTTAATAACTTTCACCTCAGCTACAGTCAAGTGATGTCATTTTGCAGGGTGATTCTATGTATCTCAAGGTTTATGTCAGTCACGCAATGAGATTTGTTCAGGTGATTTGGTCAATTTTCAAAGCTAGTTCTAGAGCCAACTTAAGTGATTTCAGATAGAGTAGAAAGGCAATGTTTTAAGTGGCTAACTTTGGTCAATTTTATCTTGTGGCTCGGGTCTCTTTGAAATTTCTTCTTTGACATGCATATTTGTTTGTTGGAGGTGAACATGTGTACTCAGTGACATGATCCTATGATAGCTATTGGCCATTTTTTAAGGCCGCTCCCGGATGTCAGCTAATGTTATTTGACAATCTTTGCAAAGGGTAAAAGTGAAATAAATGGCCCAGACAAGATAATGCCATGATGTGTGAGAGAAAAGGAGTGCGTCGCCAGTGTGAGTTATCACTAAGATTGAGCACAAGATATTGTGTACGTAGAAATGGCTAGTGTTACTGGTGTTCATTTATCATTGTTGTTTTCTAGAGGGCAATGCATCAAGGTCTTGTCTCAGAGTTTGAGAAAATCAAAGAAAAGTGATGTTGTGATGCCAAATATCATAGACAAATGCAAAGCATGTGAAGAAGAAGACGATAAAAAAAAAAGGGTTGAAGGCAAGAGCTAGTTAAAAAAAAAGTGTCAATATACAGCCAGTCACTTTTTTTATCATATCTCAAATAATACAAACTGGGTCGGGCTGAATTTTACATATGTTTGAGATGACAATGTGTGCATTGTATAGAAAAAATTTTAGAAAAACTCAGTTTGAAAATCAAAAGTTATGGTCCTCTGAGTACTCACAGCAATAAAAAATCAGCATTGCTTCCAAAAGTTTAATCCCACATTGCTCAAAAAATGACCATTTCAAGTGTTTAAAAGATATACCACTCACATAATGAAATGAATAAGGAGAAGAAGGCTCTCAAGAGTGTGCACAACTATTGCATTGGGATGCATGCCAGTGACCATAAAACACTAAATTTTGCATAAAAATGTTGGCGAAAAATTTTAGTGGTTAAGGAGATAACATTCAGAGAATTGGAGAATGCTTAGTCTCTAGTTCTCCAAATGCTGGCGGTTAAGTCATAAACATTCAGAGAATTGGAGAATGCTTAGTCTCTAGTTCTCCAAATGCTGGCGGTTAAGTCATAAACATTCAGAGAATTGGAGAATGCTTAGTCTCTAGTTCTCCAAATGTCAGTGGTTAAGGAGATAACATTCAGAGAATTGGAGAATACACTTGGTCGCGAGTTCTCCAAGTCGCGAGTTCTCCAAGTCGCTAGTTCTCCAAGTCGCGAGTTCTCCAAATCGCTAGTTCTCCAAATGATAACCATGGTCAAAAAAAGATTCAGAGATTTGGAGATACATGTCATTCGCCAGTTCTCCCAATCAGTGGGTTAACTTGAGGTTTGTCCGAGCATGCAATGAGATAGTGGCAAGTGGCACTTTCTGGTGCATTCTGTGGGTATATGCAGAAAATGATATAAAATTGCAAATTAAAGCTGAATTTATGAAATGATATAGTTTAGACTATAGGGCATAAATTCAAAAATTTAAAAGATAAGCTGTTCACGGAAAAGGGGCCTGGAAATTCATTTTTTAACAAAACATAGAAGTGTTATATGTTTCCGGAAAGGTCTCGGAATAAGGATTCCAATGGTGATGACTATTTAGTTTCAAAGCAGTTGATAAGAGTAGTTCAGGTTTGAAATCCGGGAATCAAGATCGGTTGCAGATCAGATTGGAAGTTTTTGCAGAATGTGGATCAGCTTGGGAATCAGTTGCAGGGAGATGAGGAATGTTGAAGATATTTTTATGCAAGAGGGACAGCTGTCAGTTGGTTTTGGGAATGGACTCTCAATTGCTATATCTTGGATTTTTCTCATTGTAACAAGGATGTTGAAAATTTATGCTGCTAGACAAGATTCAGGCCCTTTTTCTTATTTTCTCTGTGTTTCTTTGTCATGTAAATATGTTGAACCAAAGGAATTTTAATAGAAAAACAATGGAATCCCTATTAAGTTCTGGTTAATGTCTTCGTGTATTTGGTCTTAGTTCTTGTGTATCATTTTGTAAGGCATTTTGATGCACTGGTTATAAGGTAGCTGTGATCTTGTTTTCAAGTTTCTTTCAAGGAGAGAGTCAATCTTGAGTGCAGGCTTTGAGAATTTAAGATTTATACATGAATTTGATGTCTAGGAACTGGAATGAGAAGAGTGATTTGTAAGGCACTTCACTTGGTTTCTTTGAGTTTGGAGTTAAATTTTTCTGGGAATGCATGGTTGTTTGACTCTGATGCCCAATAGATAAGGCACTGGTCTTTTTCTTGTCCTACAGTTTTCATCATCAAACATTCATTACAAATCATTTTACTTTCCTATTGTTATGCACATTCATGTTTGATTGTATTCAAGAAGTACAATTCATTTGTCGATTCCTTGAAGAGTGAATCATTAGGTTAGCCTGCCTGAGCCTCCGGGTTTGAAGAGAAGAAGGAGTTTATCCTTGTTATCACATTGGCCATTTTTCTAGTTCTTAGCAGATCATACAGGTGGGATCCTGTATAAGACTGGTTGAGTTGGACTCCCATGTTTTATAAGTCTAAGAATTATCCACCGATTTTCATGTCTACATAAAGGGTTTTAGCTAGTGAGTTATATGTATGCAGATCTTATCATGTTTTAGGTGCACCTGCCTGAGTGTGTGGAACTCGAAGTAGAAGGAGGATCAAATCCTCATTAATTAGTCTTTTCTTGCCCCTCAGTTTGTATGAACAAGTAGATTTGTGTTGCTGGACAAAAATCCCCAGGTCTGGTCTTCATGTTTCTCTTTTAGAGTTGAGGGATACAAAAAAAACCGCTAACAAAATGGCGACTTTGCTGGGGAATTGAATAAGTTCACCATTAAGTGTATCCCAGAGTCTTGTTGGTTTTCAGTTTGGGAAAAGAGTCTTCAAAGTTTAAAGTTCTGAAAATCATTTTCAGACTTGTGTATACCTGGATTTGTTGTTGTGAAAGTTTAAATATATGCGGCTCTGTTGCTGTGTGAAGTTCCCAGAATCTAAATATTTTCAGAGCGAAGATCAGTAAAGAAAATTTTCATTCCTCTATGGAGAGGTGGCGACTCTGTGTCAGAAATGAACCCGAAGTTTGAAGGTGTTTTTCAGATTTCAAATCAAAAAGTGAAGCTACAGCAGCAGCAAAAAATCTTTCCAGGTATTTTTCCATGTGTTTATGATATCTCATAAGATCCTTATTCGGTGAAGAAGTCACCAAGCTAGGGAGTATTGGTAAGTTTGGTGCATGCTTCTCTATTTGAAAAGTTCGGTTGAAAATCCATGGTGAGAAGTATGTTAGTTATGAAGTTGTGACTGCATAAGTTGTAGAAGAGAAAAGATACACTGTCAAGAAGTTATGTCGTCTGAAACAACAAATTGTGTAAATCTAGATGTTATTCCTAGATCTGATTTTTCTTTGTCTAGTTTTGAAGAAGATGAAAATAATCTTGCAATGACTAGGCAAGAAATTCGGGCAAAGGAAATTATGTTCCTGAAAATGGAAGTAGGGAAAAGGAAAGATGAATTAGTGTCTCTATTTTATAAAAGATTTGTTGCAGCACTCAACAAACTTCAAATTAAAGGTGTTTTTCAGGAACTTTATCATATTGATTTGTTTCTAGAACTGTGTGTTACTGAATCAATTCACTGGGATGCAAGAACAAAAGCGAAGTATATTGTGTGGGTAGAAGGATCTCAGTTTGAACATGAATGTGAAAGTATTGCAGTCAAAGTTGAGAACAAGTGTAATCCTCAATCTGAAAAGAAAATTTATGAGGACAAATTTCTTTCTCCTAGTGCATTCAAAAGTGAAGTATCTCAGTTCTAAAATGCACCTGATGAATGCAATGATGATGCTGATGATGAATGTCAGAGTGATAGGGGTGAATCTGTTGATGGTAACTTCTATGACTCTGAAAAGGATAATGATTCTCAGTCCGGCAATGAATGCAATTCAGAATATGATTACCCGAATGAAGATGGTGTAAGTGAAGTTAATAGTTCTCTCATTGATGAATGTGTTGGTGTTTTGGATTCAAAGTTAAATGATTCAGATTCAAATTTTTCTTGTGCTATAAGTATCCATGACAGTGAGTCTGAATATGAGTATAATGATATCTCAAATCCTTTGTTTAATGAGAAGATCGATTGTGATCAACCAGCACTATGTAGAAACTTCTATGATTCACATTTTCATTTGGTTTCTAACCCGCTGTTTGAAGAGTTTGTTGAAGATCCAATTCATGTTGAAGCTGAAATGATACATTCATTGGATAATACAATTGGATATGAATGTGAATCTTGGGTCTCATCTCAGCCAGATGAAAAAGAAATAATATATGAAGAGCCTCCTGACTATTTGCTGCATGTGCTTGAGTGTGAGTATCAAAATTTTATTTTTGACTTGCAAAAATGTGATGAGAATAATGATAAATCTGAGGTTTACAATCAGCAAGTCTGTGTGCTCCCATTTTGTGAAAATCAGTCCCATATTAGTTTGTTGGATGTGGTGGACAATGTTTCTTTTTCTTATGTGCAAACTAGTGATTTCTTCGACAATGACCAACACATTTATGAAAATGATCAGTATATCGAGATTGAATTTGATTCTCAGGCATTTGATGGATATGAATATATGGATTATATGTTTCTGAATGTGCTTGTGAAGGGTCTTCATGTTTTTAGCCATGCGGGTGCAAGTGAGAATTTCAGTTTGATTTCAAAGCATGGTGGAAAAGAGAATTGTGTTTTTGATCGGGGTAAGTGAAGTTTTCAGCCATGGCTTCCCTTTGTAAGAAGTTTGTACATTTGTATAGCTGCTTTGTTTGCAGTAGTATAGTTTGCTTTTGAATAAGGAACTAGTTTTGAGGAGCTTGTTGGAACCGGTGAAGTAAGTTTTAGAAAGAGTTGGAGTGATAAGAAGAGAAGTTAGTTTTTGGGGTGGTCTGCTCTTCCAGAAGATTCTGGAATTCTTGTGTTGAACTTACATTCAACCATCCACAAACAGAGCCACTGTTGGTACCCTTAAAAAATTTTGAGTAATGGGACACATTAGCATGCATTTGTATTATTTTTGCTTTCAGGATGCATGTGGGAACTGGGTGTTTTCCGGGTGGTTTCAAAAAATTTACTTGTCCATTGCCTTTCATCCTATCGAGTTTTTTTGAGTCCTTAGATGGCATGTTCAAATGGGTTTGCATCAATTCATTTCTAAGAGGTCTCTAAGTCAAAAAATGCTTAAGTGTAAAATTCACTGGGAAGGGTCACTTTGATGTTGAATAAAATGCACCCTGGAGAGCATCATGAAAATATGAGCCTAGCGTCTTGTTGTACACTTTGAATACTCTCTATGTGTCAGGTTTTAGGCCTATGTGATAAGTTTTGACCCCATTTATTCATCCCCTTCCAGAGGTGTTTTCTAGTTTCTCCACTTGGCCCTTTTCCTAGTTTTGTCGGGAACCCTGTTCGACATGTTATAACTTGTACCTGGTGGATTGGTAGAAAGGTTTTAATAATTTCCCTGCATTATAGACAAGTTGTAGTCTACCCCTGTCAGTTTGTAGCTTGTGATAAATCCATCTGATGAGAAATTGAAGCTGATTCCATTTGCAGCTTTTGTGTTTTGCACTGTTTGGTTATTCACCAGTTTTCTAGAGCCCTATTTCAACTATGAATAACTCATGCCCTGTTGATCAGGTCATCAGTATGTTTGTCTCAGTGTATAGTAGACATAAAATACTTCCATGCTGTAAGATTGTGGCTCTTGATGCATTCATTTGGTCAATTTGCCAGACCTTTTCTGTTTGCAAAAAGTGCAAATTGCCTAGTTATGTTTTCTGCAAGTTTGTCAAAGGCCTTCTTTGCCTACTAATAAATTTTCATAGGATGATCCTATTTTAAAAATTTTTGTTGTCTTGTATTGCTGACAAGTTATATTGTATCTCATTCTGATTCGAGCATCCTGCCAATCCATTCGTGCACTTTTCAAGGCTAATTTCAGATGCAGTTTATCAAGTTCTGACAGTGTGTTGGCAGGAGTAGAATGAAAAGGGAAACTTCAGAGGTTAATAACTTTCACCTCAGGTACAGTCAAGTGATGTCATTTTGCAGGGTGATTCTATGTATCTCAAGGTTTATGTCAGTCATGCGATGAGATTTGTTCAGGTGATTTGGTCAATTTTCAAAGCCAGTTCTAGAGCCAACTTAAGTGATTTCAGATAGAGCAGAAAGACAATGTTTTAAGTGGCTAACTTTGGTCAATTTTATCTTGTGGCTCGGGTCTCTTTGAAATTTCTTCTTTGACATGCATATTTGTTTGTTGGACGTGAACATGTGTACTCAGTGACATGATCCTATGATAGCTATTGGCCAATTTTTAAGGTCGCTCCCGGATGTCAGATAATGTTATTTGACAATCTTTGCAAAGGGTAAAAGTGAAATAAATGGCCCAGACAAGATAATGCCATGATGTGTGAGAGCAAAGGAGTGCGTCGCCAGTGTGAGTTATTGTAACGCCCCGCCAGGAAACCCAAGAGGACAAGACATAAACCTCTATAAAATGTAAGTAGTAAATTTCTTTTTTTTAAATTTTAACTAGAATAATATTCATCATTACACTTCATATTTCTAAAAGAAGAAATAATTTTCTACTACTTGAATGTAATATTTATACAACTTAAGTTCTCACGGGTTCCCTAACGTCGCTACTAAAGCAACATCATATAAACCATTTACATGCATAAGATATTCATGGAATCATGAGCTTAAAAGATCTACGTTCAT
>BSBK01008781.1:512500-557500 GCA_027943335.1 Chamaecyparis obtusa | reverse complement strand
ATTTTCATTAACACATAGTTTTATAAGAAATATTCCTTTCCATCAAAGCTTTAAGTAGAATTCCAATGACATAGGACACACAAATTTTACAATATACATATTCTAAGTCATCTTTCACAATAGTTGTAGTGCTTGATTTCCAAAAACACATTCACCCCCTAGAGGAGATCTAAACAATTTATAATTTATTGCACTATTATTCATTAAGTTGGGATCCCTTCTTAAAGCTTACTATTTATCTATGCACCTTTCCCTAATTTGCATGTCAGGCAATTTCCATATGGCATTTTCTTAAGAGTTATTTCAAATTCTTTATTGCATAACGATCATAGATCCATTAAGAGAGAAAGAAGTATATGAGTCCTACTACTACCTTCATAACCACAACATCTAAATTAATAACATTAACTACTGTACATAACTTTAATTTCTACCCTTCACCTATTTGAAACATTACCCTCGTACACTTTAAAATTTTGAGATAACATCAGTTCTAAGTAGAAATTGAGTAAGGTACATTTCTATAACATTTATTTACCACAACAACTCCTTATTCATAGTTGATCAATCACTTAATGTTGTTAATTTCTTACTACTATGGTGTTGATCACAATGTATACAAAACATGAATTTGTTTCCAAAATACCCATCTAAGATCCTAACTATTCACTAGGCATTTTGCAAGACATATATTTAATAAAAACAACTTCCATCATTAGTACAGATAATCCATCATCGCACATACTCTTCCCTAGAATTTCTTGATTATGTTATCTTAAATCCTTTTTGTGCAATTTAATAAGATATGCAGAAAGGATATAACTTCTTACCAAGATAGGGATAAAAATTCCTCTTCCTAAATGAAAATGTGAATTATAGCCTATGATAAAATCTTGGGGACATAGGTCCTTCACCCAAGGGTTTCCTAATTGAGTATTTACAAATTTTCCTAATATATTATTGTCTTGTCTAAACAATTTTAGTCATGCAAAACTTATTTCTTAAGAGGGGAGAGAGAAAGAGAGAGAGAAATGCATATGACAGTAAATTATTTGTTCCTAATTTATTTATTTATTATTATTATTATTATTTTTCACTTCTTTCCTAGGTACATATTATTAGCCATGTAATCTAATTATTGCCCTATCATTCCTATCAAGTACTACCACAATCATTTCATTCTTTAAAGATCCAAAAGAAATCTATTTCTAAGATACCTTGAGTAGGATAAAATTCAACTAGGTATTTGTAAGAAGATAGAGTGCACAACATTATATTATAGGTATGATCAAGGGGTAATATTATCTACTACCATAATTAAGATTCAAAAATTTAGCATCCTTTAACTTTTGACCATTCTAGAGATACCAGTACCTTTCAAGAAAACAAACACAAGTCTCAAGAATTCTTCGCCATTCCATTAATATTATAAGAAACATCTAATTAACACATCATTGATCTCATTATGCAAAAACATAAATAATTGTTAAAATATAACTCAATCATAGAGGAATGGGTGTGCCCTTTTAAGACAATACAACATAAGAACACGAAAGGTAGCCTTCATTTCCTAAGATTCAAGTTTTAGCATAACAACATAATCCAAAAAGAGACAAAGTTAAGATACTCAAGGTTATGAATAGGTGAGCTATGAGACCCAGAGTTCCCAGTGTAGAAACCTAGGGCTCTGATACCAGATGTAACGCCCCGCCAGGAAACCCAAGAGGACAAGACATAAACCTCTATAAAATGTAAGTAGTAAATTTTTTTTTTTAAATTTTAACTAGAATAATATTCATCATTACACTTCATATTTCTAAAAGAAGAAATAATTTTCTACTACTTGAATGTAATATTTATACAACTTAAGTTCTCACGGGTTCCCTAACGTCGCTACTAAAGCAACATCATATAAACCATTTACGTGCATAAGATATTCATGAAATCATGAGCTTAAAAGATCTACGTTCATTTAAATGCATCAAGTTAAATGTCCCTAACTTATTTCTTTTATTAAACATAAGTTAATCATCCAACATCATTATTCCTTTTACCAACTCATTCCATAAATTCATATTGATTTCATCTACATCTACTATCTTTTATATCACTTTTCTCTAATCATTTAGGTAAGAGATTAATATTCATTAAGGTAGGCATCATCCTAGGTACTTCATTAACATGAACTAAGTATTAACATTAAAATCAAATTACTATTCTATTGTATTGTTTCATAACCATTCATTGTTAATAATTCCAATCACTAATCTATCATTTCTCAATAATCTCTTTGAATTCTTTCATCAAGAGAGAATACATTATTGTTGTGATACATCATTATATATAATTATATTTAAGATTATTTAATTTACACATGGACAACATAAGAGGATAGGATAAATAACATAAACACTTTCTTTTAATGCTAGTAACATGTCCAATATTCCACATTCTTTTCCCTTTCTTTTACCTAGAACTACCCATTCCCTTATGCATTTCTTTGAATTGAGATTGCATCAATACTACAAGACTCCTTTTAGGAGATTAAAAATTACATGAATACAAATACATAAGTACATCTCAACATATTAAAATATCCAATAAGAAATCTTCAACTGCAGATCTGGAAAGGAATATGTGCTAGGATCATCCAAAGAATCACGATCAATATCTCGATATAAATATTAACCACCCAACCACGTGGAACCAATAGGCCCACTCCCCCGAGCTAGGAGATAGAACCAAAGGCCCATACAAGAGGTAACAACTAGGAAATTCCTAAGGTGGTGATAAAATTTT
Organism: Chamaecyparis obtusa; assembly: GCA_027943335.1. Classification (NCBI taxonomy): domain Eukaryota; kingdom Viridiplantae; phylum Streptophyta; class Pinopsida; order Cupressales; family Cupressaceae; genus Chamaecyparis; species Chamaecyparis obtusa. The sequence continues at coordinate 554,701 of BSBK01008781.1, read as the reverse complement.
CCCAAAGTCATAACACAAAAGAAAAGACAAGAAGACAACAAGGACTACCAAAGGCATGATCAAATTTAGTAGAGACTCTAAGCTACAAGCTAGGTGAGTGTCATCGCATAGCCCTCACCCCTTGGATTGTCCTGGTACTAGCCACTCTTGGCCCCAGCCCCCAAGTAGGCACATGCGGAACCAAATGCCTCTCGTATAGACAAGGTCATCCAGTCGTACCTACGCATAGGTACCTTCTCCCACTCCCATCCTTAGTCTTTACTAGCACTAAAAGCATGGGCGAGGCACAATTAATCTTGATTAGTGTGTAATTTCCCATTCCAATAATCTCCCATTCCCAATTCATTTATTTAGGTTATCAGTTGATTAAATAACTCATAGTAGGTTATCCTGGTACTAGCCACTTAGGGCCCCGGCCCCTCACTATGAGCCACTCACCTAGTGTACTTAGGTTCCCTAACATACATATAAAAATCATAAGAGCATAATAGATCCATCATCAAGAATTCATATCAATTCCCTAACAACATTTGATTGAGTTTAGGAAAACATATGTTGTCCCTAGTCCACTTGGCAACCCTAAACCCAATATGGCATACAAAATGTTCCAAACATATAAGAAGACATCCAAGTGATATTATAAACATATTCAGAGTATACATAGATCCAATTAACCAAAAAAATATTCTAATAGCCTCTGGTGACCATACGAAACCTTAAAACTTAATGATGTTCTTAAACTGAATTATTTCAAGTAAGGATTAAATGCAAATAATAGTCATCATAGAACAGTCATCCATATCTTCCACAAAACAAACAATAAAGGCAATCGCTTTGGTGGAGATTTAGCTAACATAATTATGGACCCTCAATTTGATTTTTAGGAAGATCCAACGGTGGGAAAGAAAGTTATGACTTCTGGTTTAAAATAGAAAATTCTAGTTAGGGTTCAGATCTGCCTTCACTAAAACGGTTGTAATTTTCACAAAATATAATAAAAATTATCCAAACCAATTGAAAATGAAAGATAAGACTTAGGAGAATCTTTTATATCAAATTTAGACTTTTATATAATCATATCAGCCTGTAGCATACGAATACATTTGACAGAAAATTTGGAATCGAGAATGGACAGGCATAGTCTGCCAAAATGTCAAAAATAAGGCATTAATTCGACCCTAAAAATAAAATCAGAGAGATAGCCATTTGAGATCTGTGAATTTTACTTCCAGAAAATCAATTTTGTAAAACCCTAGATACAATTTAAATTATTATAATAATAGATCTCCAAAAATGGGTTGCTAAAAACCTTAGGAAAACACATGCCAATTCTTACAAATAAAAACTCAAACTTTAAAATAACCATAGAAATGAAAAGTACAGATATAATAAATAATGATAATATATAAATAGATCCATAATATATCAGAGACATAAAGTAACTAAAATATTCAATCCATACCTCATGTCTTACGAAGGTTGAATCGAAGAAGGAAGGAAACAAAAGAGAAGACAAATCCAAACTTGAGATGTATCCTTCAAACCCTATCCACTTTCAGAAATCTCCATGAAAGAAAGAAATAATTCCACAGCAAAGAATCTCTCTCTCAACTATTGAAATTCTCCCAAAAATGTCTCTCTCCCAAAAGCAAAGATAACCAAAAAATTTTAAAGACATATGCTTACAAAATCTCCCTCACATCTCCAAGTTTTCTTTCCAAAATCACCATGAAAATTAATGCCATCCTCTCCTCAATGCTTCAGCCCCCAAAATCCCCCCTCTTCAAATGAAAAGGTAGTGCATATAAATAGATTTTCAAAGGTTGAGAGGAAAAGTAACCAACTCCCATGTAACTCTTAACTAAAGGGTATTATAAAATAACTTAATATCATACAACTATATTACTCAAATATATAATAAAAGATTATTTGTATTCATTCATACACATATGTAATATTATCCTAACATATATGCATATGCCATCATTAATTACATCAATATCTATATATATAACCTATCTTCATTATTAATAATTAACAATTGAGAATAATATACTTCGCATTATTTAATATTTAATTATTAATAATATTATACTTTACATTAATCCCAAAATATACACCATCAACAATATCTACAATAATTAACATATAATCACATATAAATTATATATATATAAATACATATATGTGTGCACCCATATATATATTTCCATATATATATATATATATATATATATATATATATATATATATATATATATATATATATATATATATATATATATATATATATATATATATATATATATATATATGCCAAATACCAAACACTATAATCTATAAGATTATGAAGTAATAGATCACAATATTATTACCTATTTATAATTGCTATAGGATATAACACTGAGGTAGAATAAAATCACATGCTTCAAAATAAATCTAATCATCCAAAGAGGCCATACAAATCATCTATGAAACATATCGAGAAAACTATAAGATCAAACAAGGTCAACCAAAGTCAACAAGGAAAGTCAAGCCAAACTCCTGAAACACAACATAGAAAGATTAACTAAGAATCATACCAAGAAGGAGAAATAAATAAAATGAGTAAACAAATCATACAACCAAATGAATTCAAGTGGTCACAAGGCACTAACTAAAACCTTGCCCAACCGGGTGCGTTGGATTTGAGTTTTTGACCCAAAGGTTGACTGACAAAGAAGGAACCCTAATATTCCCAAATTGGAATAATGACAAAGGAAGACTCATGTAGGGGCCTTAGTACTATCTCCATAACAACAACCATCGAGGATTTGAGGGCATGCTCAGACCTGTGAAGCCAGGTGAAGTCGATGCCCGGTACCTGCAAGCCTACATCACAAAGAAGAAATACATATGCACGGATATACATATAAAAGAAAACATTGCAGACAGATGACCAAGATCGATACATCGTGTGGACCTCAACTATGTGAGTAACTACGACTTCATCCTGAATCATAAAAACACATCATGTATATATATACACTCAAAGCATGTAGCATCATCATAATGAAGGTTAGAATCTCAAGCATTGTGTTAGTCTCTTATCAATACTAATAATAAATTAACATAATCAAATCATCAAGTGAAATACAAGATTCATCCAAGGTAACCTTAATAGAAGAAAATATAAATAACCACTTATATATATCTATCAAGTATATATCATATAACATCCTAACTATGTTCATAAAGGTCTTGTAGGTACTCAATACATACATGGAGATAAATACATACAAAAATGATACCTTTAGATAGTATGTCTGATATTAGAATCATTGAGTACTAGCTTATGAAATTATTATAAACAACTATAGGAATAGATCAAACAAGTATCATGTACAACTTAAGCTGTAAGAAAAAATCGAAGGATCTTAATTTTTTCAAAAACATAAAACTTATATTAGGGTTAGAGGGGTATTACAGTTATCACTAAGATTGAGCACAAGATATTGTGTACGTAGAAATGGCTAGTGTTACTGGTGTTCATTTATCATTGTTGTTTTCTAGAGGGCAATGCATCAAGGTCTTGTCTCAGAGTTTGAGAAAATCAAAGAAAAGTGATGTTGTGATGCCAAATATCATAGACAAATGCAAAGCATGTGAAGAAGAAGACGATAAAAAAAAAAGGGTTGAAGGCAAGAGCCAGTTAAAAAAAAAGTGTCAATATACAGCCAGTCACATTTTTTATCATATCTCAAAAAATACAAACTGGGTCGGGCTGAATTTTACATATGTTTGAGAAGACAATGTGTGCATTGTAAATAAATTTTTTTAGAAAAACCCAGTTTGAGAATCAAAAGTTATGGTCCTCTGTGTACTCACAGCAATAAAAATCAGCATTGCTTCCAAAAGTTTAATCCCACATTGCTCAAGAAATGACCATTTCAAGTGTTTAAAAGATATACCACTCACATAATGAAATGAATAAAGAGAAGAAGGCTCTCAAGAGTGTGCACAACTATTGCATTGGGATGCATGCCAGTGACCATAAAATACTAAATTTTGCATAAAAATGCTGGCGAAAAATGCTAGTGGTTAAGGAGATAACATTCAGAGAATTGGAGAATGCTTAGTCTCTAGTTCTTCAAATGCTGGCGGTTAAGTCATAAACATTCAGAGAATTGGAGAATGCTTAGTCTCTAGTTCTCCAAATGCTAGTGGTTAAGGAGATAACATTCAGAGAATTGGAGAATACACTTGGTCGCGAGTTCTCCAAGTCGCAAGTTCTCCAAGTCGCTAGTTCTCCAAATGATAACCATGGTCAAAGAAAGATTCAGAGATTTAGAGATACATGTCATTCGCCAGTTCTCCCAATCAGTGGGTTAACTTGAGGTTTGTCCGAGCATGCAATGAGATAGTGGCAAGTGGCACTTTCTGGTGCATTCTGTGGGTATATGCAGAAAATGATATAAAATTGCAAATTAAAGCTGAATTTATGAAATGATATAGTTTAGACTATAGGGCATAAATTCAAAAATTTAAAAGATAAGCTGTTCACGGAAAAGGGCCCTGGAAATTCATTTTTTAACAAAACATATAAGTGTTATATGTTTTCGGAAAGGTCTCGGAATAAGGATTCCAATGGTGATGACTATTTTTAGTTTCAAAGCAGTTGATAAGAGCAGTTCAGGTTTGAAATCCAGGAATCAAGATCGGTTGCAGATTAGATTGGAAGTTTTTGCAGAATGTGGATCAGCTTGGGAATCAGTTGCAGGGAGATGAGGAATGTTGAAGATATTTTTATGCAAGATGGACAGCTGTCAGTTGGTTTTGGGAATGGACTCTCAATTGCTATATCTTGGATTTTTCTCATTGTAACAAGGATGTTGAAAATTTATGCTGCTAGACAAGATTCAGGCCCTTTTTCTTATTTTCTCTGTGTTTCTTTGTCATGTAAATATGTTGAACCGGAGGAATTTTAATAGAAAAACAATGGAATCCCTATTAAGTTCTGGTTAATGTCTTCGTGTATTTGGTCTTAGTTCTTGTGTATCAGTTTGTAAGGCATTTTGATGCACTGGTTATAAGGTAGCTGTGATCTTGTTTTCAAGTTTCTTTCAAGGAGAGAGTCAATCTTGAGTGCAGGCTTTGAGAATTTAAGATTTATACATGAATTTGATGTCTAGGAACTGGAATGAGAAGAGTGATTTGTAAGGCACTTCACTTGGTTTCTTTGAGTTTGGAGTTAAATTTTTCTGGGAATGCATGGTTGTTTGACTCTGATGCCCAATAGATAAGGCACTGGTCTTTTGCTTGTCCTACAGTTTTCATCATCAAACATTCATTACAAATCATTTTACTTTCCTATTGTTATGCACATTCATGTTTGATTGTATTCAAGAAGTACAATTCATTTGTCGATTCCTTGAAGAGTGAATCATTAGGTTAGCCTACCTGAGCCTCCGGGTTTGAAGAGAAGAAGGAGTTTATCCTTGTTATCACATTGGCCATTTTTCTAGTTCTTAGCAGATCATACAGGTGGGATCCTATATAAGACTGGTTGAGTTGGACTCCCATGTTTTATAAGTCTAAGAATTATCCACCAATTTTCATGTCTCCATAAAGGGTTTTAGCTAGTGAGTTATATGTATGCAGATCTTATCATGTTTTAGGTGCACCCGCCTGAGTGTGTGGAACTCGAAGCAGAAGGAGGATCAAATCCTCATTAATTAGTCTTTTCTTGCCCCTCAGTTTGTATGAACAAGTAGATTTGTGTTGCTGGACAAAAATCCCCAGGTCTGGTCTTCATGTTTCTCTTTTAGAGTTGAGGGATACAAGAAAAACCGCTAACACCTCTAGAATAAGTTTTAATGGAAGAAAATCGATCATCTACATAACTAATCATACGACACCTGTGATTTCCAAGCTCTGACAACCAATGTGCCAAAGTGATTAATAGCTCATTTAGTGATGCAATGATACAAATTATTATTATTATTATTTATTAAGTTTTGGATTTAAAATAAAAATAAAAAAATAAATTATTATTAGTTATTTATTTCAAAAAAATAAATTAATAATAAAGATTAATTGATTGATTTTTTTATATGCGGGTTTTAATATTAACGTTTTCATTTATATTTATATTTAGAAAATTAATAATATTAGTTTATTATTAAATACATGGTGTCTTGATATGCATGGATATTTTATTTAAATACTTATTTAAAAAGTATATATGCATGAGATTTTATATGAAAATTTTCTTAATAAGTCAAACTAAACTTCAATAAATGAAATTGGCTATGCTTAAATACTTGAGACTTGTGTTATGGTTTGACTACTTGGTTTATTTTATTGCTTTATTTGATGTTGTTTATTTGGAGAAATTATGTTGGCTTTAAGAGTGGTATACATAGGCTTCGGGGGGTTTGTCTTCTATGTGATGTGCATTTTTTAGTAATTTTGTAATGTTGATTTGGTCATGATTATTTTTACCCAATCTAATTTTGTAAGCTCATTATTTTGTGAACTCTTTGAAAGGATATTTTAAATCATGTTATGGTTTGATAACCAACTTGTAATTGTGGGATTATGGTTTGAGAACCAGTGTGAGTTCCAGTTATCATTTATGGAATTGAAGATAATTATCATATATTATATGATTTGTGAGATCTATTTGTGATCTATGATCCTAAGAGAGGTTAAATAGGAGCATCTTAGGGGGGTGGCTTATAATAGGGGTTTGAGGCCCAAAGGGGTTGGTACTAGGGTAACCTATTGTAAGTTTGTTAATAAGTGATAACCTAATAATAAAATATGGGAATAATATTAAATGCAAGATTAATTATGGATGCCTCACCTGTGCCTTGAGCACTTGTATAGGCTAAGGATTGGGATGATATGATACCTAGAAAGTAGATATGATTAAAATTCCTCATTTTCAAGAGAGGGTATTCTAGTTTTGTGTGGGTCGTATTGAGGGTCTGGGGCCCAAAATGGCTAGTCCAGGGTAACTGAATGCTTGAGGGTTCGATGTCTAGTGTAACCATTCTACTACAACTCAAGTAGATAAGGTCATGTGATGAAACTCTCATAGTATGTAGCCTAAGTGTCCTTTGTAGTTTTTGCATTTGCCTCTGGTGGTGTGTCTTTGGTATTTCAGTATTATCTGGTGGTTAGTATTTGTTTGGTTTTTGGTATTTGGTAGCTATTGGTTGGTTTTGGTATGTGGTGTTGGTATTGGTACTTATTGGTATTTTGATATTTATTATCTTTTCTTTATCATTACTTGGTGGTATCTTTTGAGATAGAGAGCCTTTAGGATCCATTGCTTACTTGTTATTTTGTGTTGGATTTTTTTATTGTTATCTGAGTGGGGTCTGTTGTTATCTCCTCAGCATGGTGGGAGTGGACCATTGGTTCCACAACATTAGGCGGTAGTGATTCTTTTACTATTTGAGATTCTGACATTCTTGTATTGGTGTTGGATAATTGTTGTTTCTGTTACCTTCTTCTTATTCTTCATTAGAGACTTGTTAATATCTTTCTTATGATATTTATATTTGTACATGTTTGTATTAGTTCCTCAGATGTGATTCTTTTGGGGATATTTTATTATAATTTATACTCGATTAGTGTTAGATACCATGTGACTTATGCAATGGATGTTGTTTCATTATGTGTACCTTTCCATATTAATTGTATCACTGTGTTCATTTTTATGAGGTTGTACTTGTTATTCATTTGTATATATGAGATTTATAATTATAATTAATCTAAAATAATTAATTAATGTATACATAATTCTATGTCATGGAACCCTTGAGAGTTGTTAACTGTAATAGAAATGTACTTGTGTACTTGTTTGTATCTTATGTTGTATTTCTTCCACATTGTTACCATTATTATTTTCTAAACTCTTAAGAAAAAAAATTTATTCTGTACAAACATAGCAACATGTTTTAGGTTAAATTATCCTTGGTTCCCTTGTAGGGAATTACAATAAGTATACATATTTAAAATAATTCTATAGCACAATAGAATATAAGTATGAATTTAGTATAATGGAAGATAGTTATGAATTTTGTGATTATGATAAGATGATGTTTAATGGTGCTTCAATATTGTACTCATATACCTAGAAGTCTATATAGTCTACATGATTGTGGTTAAGTGAACAGAGAAATACAATTTTATAGTTATAGTAATAGTTCTTTAATTGTGCATTTCAAAAGGTTTTCTACTCCATAAATTAGGGTTAAAGGTGTGTTGATTCTTATGTAGATAGATTTAGGTTTTGATCATGCTTGTGGCATTCTCTAGAGATCTAAAAATTATTCCCAGTGATCCATAAATTATGTCATCCAATATTACATAGTTTATTTAATTGTTGTCCTAATATGGAATTGTGTTGTGACAGCTTCTGACATTGACTGTTGGCAAATGATAGTATTTCTTACATGTGGTGTGGATCTCACCGTAGTGTGTGGAGGTCTAGATATAGTTGGCAAGTTACGTAATTCGTCGACTAGTGTGTTTATACATGTTGGAGATGGAAAAGTTGTTCTAAGCAATTATAGATGTAGGATTGCACTATGTGTCGTATATTTTTGGTCCCTATCTCTCTTGGAGTGGATCATGCTTCTTACTTTATATCTAGGTGATGCATTTAATAATTATCTCTTATTTGAATGAGTTCATATTATATGTGACCTATGTATGTAATAATTATCTCTTATTTAGTTGGGTCCATTCTATTTTTTGCGCTGGATGATTCGGTCATGAGACCTTAAATTGCATATTTCTATTTCCTTGGCCAACTTGGAACTTAAATTGTAATGTCATTTTGGAGATGGTCGACATTGTAGCAATCTCGAATGATCTATCTTGTATATAAGTATAATTTATGCTTTGGTAAAATGTAAGGTGTGAAGCAAGTAGACAATGTGTGAACTAGTGAAGATCTACAGTCAATAGAGAAGAGTTCAATGATAGTGAGAGAGAAGAAATGGTGGTACAAAAAATGTGCTACTAAGGTTTACAACATTGTGCAGATCAGATGCATAATCAGGATAATGTCTCTTTATCCTCATAAAGAGTTGTACATATATACCTTTTCCACAAGATAGTGAGTCTTGGGGTGCACAAGTTTATTATTATAAATTGCTACTTTTGTATTGAACCACTATTTTAAAGTCAAGAGTAGTGAGCTGCTAATTGTATTTATTATGGTATTGGTAGTGAGCCTCTAGTTTCAAGTTTGGAGTTGTGAGATCCTTCTATCTTTTGAAATTAGATTTTATGTACATCAATGAATTATTCTTTGTGGGAAAGTGGTCACTATAGTTTTTCCTTGTTTAGGCTTTCCGCAAAAAATCTGGTATTTATATATTGATGGTTTTATTTATTACTTGCTTAATGTTTCATGTGGTGACTCTACATATTTTAGTTAGTGTGATTTTGGTTTTATATCATTTCACACTCCCTCTCAGAATCTTGAGTGTGTTTCAAATATCGAAGGACTAGTTATGTTAGCTCTAAATGATAAGTTTCTTGACCCAATGTTGCAATATATCTAGTTCTAGATAGTTTGAAAGATCTCTCTCTCTCTCTCTCTCTCCCCCTCTCTATCCTTCTCCTTCTCTCTCACCTACTCTCTACCTTTCCCCTTCTCTCTCTCTCTCTCTCTCTCTCTCTCTCTCTCTCTTCTCTCTCTCTCTCTCTCTCTTCTCTCTCTCTCTCTCTCTTCTCTCTCTCTCTCTCTCTCCTTCTCCTTCTCTCTCACCTACTCTCTCTCTCTCTCTCTCTCTCTCTCTCTCTCTTCTCTCTCTCTCTCTCTCTCTCTCTCTCTCTCTCTCTCTCTCTCTCTCTTCTCTCTCTCTCTCTCTCCTCTCTTCTCCTTCTCTCTCTCCACTCTCTCCCTTTCCCTTCCCTTCTCTCTCTCTCTCTCTCTCTCTCTCTCTCTCTCTCTCTCTCTCTCTCTCTCTCTCTCTCTCTCTCTCTCTCTCTCTCTAGGCTTTTCCTCTTTTAGCTTTCTCTGCTAGATTTGAATCAATGTATCTCTTCAATCTAACCCCCTATGTTAGATGGTACTTGATAGAAATTTTATCCTTGCGCTAAGGGTTTTTGTGTTGTTTTTTTTTTCCCTCTATTGATAGGGATTTTATTCTTGTGGATAATGTCTAAAGGTGAGGTTCATGCACCTTCTTTCTTTTCCCTTCAAATTTATGTTTTAACCCTTTTAAGTATTTGGTTGAGCTTTTTCTTATTTCGATAGGATTTTCTTATTGTTCCTTATATTTATCATGTAAATATGTATATGAGGTGATTTCTAATTCCTTGGACTATTTTCTTTTGGTGGATATTCCTGCTACTATTTTTTCCTATATACCTCCTTTACATATTTAGGAATATCTTTAGCTAGGTTGTTTGGTTTTTTTTCAAATAATTTTCTTCTTAGGACAAATTTGTTTTTCCCTTTTCTATTATTCTACATCATTGCATGTTTATTGACCTACATTTCAAAATTATTTAAATGATTTTACCTTCTCCTTTCCTAAGGTTTCAAGTGTTAATGAGGCTCTAACTAATCAATTGTACAAACATTAAAGAAATATGCCTAAAGAGCTAAGGTTGTTTCTAATCTTTTTCATTCCCGTGTTTGGTTACCTCTTGGGTAACACAACTGGTTGTCCAATCCTAAATTTGTTTACATATTAGCTAACTCTATTTTTCAATCTTTATAACATCCTTTTATTTTAATTATTTTTAATTTTGTATTATAATGGATTAGGGGCCTTTCTTCCACTTATATTAACCAAAATCTTATTTTCATTAAAAAAAAGTGCAAATAGTTTTGTGTAATATTTAATAGTCAAGTTTTACTTTTGATCACTAAATTTCATGGACGTTTCATTTAAACATCATACCCTTCAATGGTCGATAGTCAACTTAGAAACTTTTTAGCTATCAAAAAGACAAATAATTGTCATACTTATACTACTAAAGTTTTGATTTTAGCCATTAAACTAGATGATATAAAGAAAAAAACTAAAAAATAACATAAATGCAACCTCACATAATACATCAAAATGTTGTTTTGGTGGAAAGAGTTTCTTTCCACATGTTTGAAGACCATTCCTAGAACATGACAATGCCCCTATTTCCTTTAATTTGGTTTAAGTTTGCATTCACATCATCTTCATGGAAGTAAGTAATTTTTGTTATATAATTAGCTCTACTATGTATAATAATACTATATTAATACTCTTAAGTGTTCCATTCAACAATATTTTAGAAGTTTTGGGTTGAAATTTCTTACAATTTCAAGCTTCACTTATACAATAGTGGCTTTTTAAGTTAATATATTCAAATCATTGTGTCATACATTCTAAAATACCAGCTGTTATATTCAGAACAATAACTTTTTCTGCGCGCTCTGCGCTCTCTCTCTTGGACATAGCAGCTGTTTAAAAAATGATAGCAAGGGACTGCTTTTCGTCCTCTCCTCTTTAAATTTTCCTACTTCTACCACTCTTCCTTATATCGTGCTCACTATTTGCAGAGAGCCTTGCTCTTACTTCCACAGCTGTCTATGGAGGCAAACTTGGAAGAACAATATCCAGTCTCTAAATTTCCTGACACCGTAAGTTTACGAAGATGCACTCGTCCGACCGATACTTCTGAGCAGCAGTATCTCAGATAATGATATGAATCTGCAGTTTGGATGTGGATTCTTCTGCTATGGCAGTCCTCGTGACGCGGGCAGTCCTTGTGATGTGGATTCTTCTGCTATGGCAGTTCTTTGTTGTCCACGACACTTATGGTAGGGTGTCCGATATGCAAATGGTGTGGAGTTCTAACAGAGACCAGATGGTGCAAGAAAATGCAACCCTAACACTCACCTCTAAAGGAGAACTTGTATTAAGGGAATTACATAGCACTCTCGTGTGGTCTACAAATACATCCACCCAAGGTTTTCAAAGGATGGAGATGCATGAATCTGGAAACCTTCTTCTATATAACACCTCTGGTGGGATCATGTGGAAGTCTTTTGATTATCACACTGATACCCTGCTGCAAGGGCAGAAATTAAAAGGACAGAAGCTTATTGCAAACACTTCTCCTAAGAATACAAGCCAAGGCCTTTTCTATTCTACCTTGCTTCACGATAGCTTTGCTTCGTTTATAGCATCTGCACCGGCTAAAATGTATTTTAGATCTCCCAAACCACCTTCAGGTGTGGAGTTTTCTTTTATCCTGTTCGAGAATGATTCTGTCCATATATATTATCAAGGAGGACTCTCGCCATCAATAGATTTACCAGTACCAAAAGGCTCCCTTTATTTTAAAGTAGATTCAAAGGGACATTTAAGGGTTTGCTCGGTTTCAGACGACGGGTTATTTTCACTGTTACAAGTTACGGCACAGGAAGGGAGGTTAATACATTTGGTGTTTCTGGGACTTGAAGATGAGAAAACTTGCATACAGTAAAATAGTTAAAAATGGGGATGTGCTGAGTACAAGACAATTCTACAAGGCGACCAGCAATGCCCATTATGGTGAAGGCGTTGGAGGGATTAATAGACACTTTTAATGATTTTCCATGCGCGTTATCAGATTCGCAAGTTGCTTCTTACCAACAATCTATCTTCTCACCCGAGTAATCCATATTATCTGGACCTAGATAATTTGTGTATTTGCTTATTTCCTCTACAGGTGTTTTTTTTTAGCAACAACCTACGATGATCTCTATTTTTGCTCCAAAAAGCTTCAACGTTTGAATTGGTCTTCATGGTAAGTCTGTAATCCGCTAACTGCTATCAAAAGTAAAATAGGCTTATTTGGAAACGTTAATATGGCTACAGCCTTCCTGTAATCATATAAATTGTTATCAGCCCACGCTCATAACAGGGTTCTCTCCTATTATCCTAGTTCTGTCCAATATATGGACTTCGCATAATTTGATTCGATTTACCCACCTATAAGATGACCAACTAATGTGTTCATGTAATCAGTTTGGTGTAGTTTGTGCAGGGAGCTGTGCCTGCAAAATAAATGGAGTTTATAATATTTTTCTTCTTTATTAGATTTAGAAATGTTATAAACTATTGTATGCCATTTTTTGGTTGGAATGTCTATATTTTTCATTATAAGAAAAGCAAAAATGTTGTTATTGTTGGAAGTGGAAATACTCTGAGAGGGGGGTGAATCAGCCTATTGGCAGAATTAGAAAGTATTTGTTTTGATATAAAAATATTGATATGGTAAACAAGATCGGTAAACTTAGCATAAGACAAATAATTTTAAATGAATAAAGAACATGAAATGCCATGACAAATATAATCAAATGACAGATACCAGAGCATCTAAAGAAAACTCACAAAACATGAACACATTATTTGTGCTGAGTGGAAAACCCTCAAAACCCAAAAAGGTTTTCTCATAGGGTTAAAAACACTCCAAAAATCTGTACCTCTTATTGATTCACAAAGAGCTTCAACTCTTACATCAGTTTGCAGCTTCAACTGGAAGGAACTTCAACTCCTTAATATTTTGTAGATCTTTTTTCAAATCACATGTAATTGCATAAATACAATAATATGTTTTGCATTCATACAACTACATCTAATCATATGATTTCTTCATAAATCAACTTTGACAATCTCTCTACACAAGAAAGCACAGGTATACACCTTTTCTCTCCACATCTTTTGGTATGCATATCCTTTCTTATATATAGAGATATGACAATATTTCTTTCAATGTTTTAATCAACAATTATTATAACTGTAACTGTTTTATACAATAAACCCTTTGATAGACACCAAATGAATCCGGTTAAGGGAAAAAACCTTCTTCAAATCTAACTCGCAAATCGAGTTAAGGAAAAACTTCTTTCCTTTTCTATTCAACAACGTGCTAATCCAAATTCACAGTTTCAAAGAAAAATAGTCCATTCAAACTGAAAATCGTTAACCAATGATTTCAAATGTTCAACAAAATATAAATCTTCTAACAACTTTGAACATTTAAATCGGAAACCTTAACCTTAATTTACATAATAGAACTATAAACCCTTCACTCTAAACCTTGAGCAACAGAGTATTCATGAACAGTAGTAAAACTGAAAAAACTGAATAACTAACCAATGCTTCTTGTCTATCCTTTAACTTCAAAGCTTTTCTCAAACAAATAGCACAGGTAGCTAAAACCATACCTGATTTTCTAAAGAAAAGTAAAACAAATCCTTTACTCATTTGCAGCTGTGTGAAATAGCACTTTGAAGAAGCAAAAATGATATCAAAATGTAGTGCTTTGTCCATAGTTTGACATATCAAAAACCCAAAAGAACTGGCAACCGTTTCATGGTAAAAACTTTCAACCCTATCAGTGCAAAATGGCGGCATCATATTTTCGGATTTCAATTGCTCAAATGAATATCAGATAAAGAAAATGATAGTTTAGACATTTTTGAGATCCAAAATCCTAAATTATTATTAAACAAAATTTGACATATGTGGCTTGTCAAAAGATGACATGTAACTTAGCAAGTCACTAAAGGTCAACTTAACTCATGATTAGGTATTGTCAAGTTTGCTTAAGTTAAGTTTTAAACCATCCAAATTAAATAAACATCCCATCCTGTTGTCATCAAGGACAATAAGGCAACAAACTCCCTCTTTGTCCTTGATGGCAAAAATATACATAGCCATCTGAGGATATGAATCTTTTTACTGATAAGTAACAAATTGAAGCACTATTGAATCACTGGTAGAAACTGTCAATACTAACTAAACACTGAATCCTTATGTGCATAACAAAATGCAACATGCTAGTACCAATATGTGGTACCAAAATGTAGAATAGTTTGTCATAGTTTCAATCAAACATATAAGTCAAACCTAGACCAATATAATTGAAACAAACAGACCCATTTGATCCAATAAAATCATCTATATCAAGAACCTATACAATATCAAATATTGTCTGGCAAGTATCAAAGGAATCTAAAACTAATTATTTCAAACCTGTATCACATCAAAACAAAAATTGGTATCATAACGAAGTTGTAAGAGCAAAAACGGAGTATAAAGATTCTGATCCATCAAATATTCTCCCCTTCTTATCATCAAGGACAAAATGAAACATTGCTAAAATAAAAGACTATGGTAGTAGCAAGGACCTACAAAACAAGCTCCCCTAGAAGGGAAAAAAAATAAAAATAATGTAATAAGGATTGAGAGAGCACTCCCAATCATGAGCGAAACCATTCAAAAATAGCTTTTGGAAAAGCCTTCATGAAAATATGAGCCACTTGACTCTAAGTAGGAACATAGACCAATTTGAACTTATTATCAAGAACCTTATCCTAGAGGAAAAGGAATTTGATAGCAACATGTTTAGTTTGAGAGTGTTGAACTAGATTTTTACATAATTGAATAGCACTGGTGTTATCACACAAAATGGAAATAGGCTTAGAAACCTGAATCTCTAAATCAAAGAGTTGATAAGACATCCATATCAATTGTGTACAACATACAGTAGCAGCAATATATTCAGATTCACATGTAGACAAAGTAATGTAGTCCTATTTTTTACTATGCCAAGCAACCAACCTATCACCAAGGAAAAATGCAGCACCACTAGTGCTTTTCTTATCATCAGAACAACCACCCTAATTGGCATATGTATAGCCAAGTAAACAAAAATTAGGATCATGTGGATACTAAAGACCAAAATCAAGTGTCCCCTATATATACATAAATATTCTTTTGACAGCGATAAGATGAGATTATTTAGGAGCAAATTGATACCAAGAGACCATACAAACAACCTGCATCAGATCAGGCTGGGAAGTTGTTAAATAAAGCAAACTCCCTACCATAGATTGGTACTCCATTTGACTAACATCAGGAGACTCGTCATTTTTCACTATCTTATAACTAGTTTCCATAGGGGTACCAACAGGCTTACAATCAACCATATCCAACCTTTTTAACATTTCTTTAGCATACTTAGTCTGAGATATGAATAAGCCATGTGGGAGTTGAGAGATTTGTAAGCTAAGGAAAAATTTGAGTTCACCTAATAGTGACATTTCAAACTCAGATTCCATTATATCTAAAAATAGTTTGGACAAATCATCATTAGTGGACCCAAAAATAATGTCATCAACATAAATTTCAACTGCTAAGATTTCATCATTGACAAATTTGGTATATAGAGTGTTGTCTACACTACCTCGCATAAAGCCATTGCTAATAAGATGTTTATCCATCCTGGAATACCAAGCTCTAGGGGCTTGCTTTAATCCATATAATGCCTTTTTTAAATAGTATACAGAATCGAGTGTTTTAGAAGATATAAACTCTTCTGGTTGTTCCATATAAACTTCCTCCTCAAGGTAACCATTTAAAAACATTGTTTTAACATCCATTTGATAAGTAGTAATTTTTTTGTAACTAGCATATGGAAGAAAGATTCTAATAGATTCTATTCTTGCAATTGGTGCAAAAGTTTCACCAAAATCAATACCTTCCTATTGTGCATAACCCTTACAAACAAATCTAGCTTTGTTCCTTATTATTTTACCATCTTCATTGAATTTATTTCGAAATATCCATTTTCGACCAATGTTATTCTTGTCATCGAGTCTAGGAACAAGTTCCCATATTTTATTTTTCTCAATCTGATTTATTTCATCTTGCATAGCATTCAGCCAACAAGGATCTGACAATGCTTCAGTCACATTTTTTGGTTCAAAGTCTGATATCAGACATAAATGTTCTACACTATGAGCATGCTCATCAATTTTGGCTTTTCTTCTAGTTAGAATTCCTCCCTCTATATCTCCAATGACTTGAGACTCAAGATGTCTTTTTGCTATAATTCTAGAAGGGGTTTTTAGATTAGTTTTGGCTTCTTGAGGAATTGAGCAATTTTATTGTTCATTTTGATAGGAATTTCTTGATCACCATCATTTGATTCATGATCACCTAAAACATGTTCTATTCTTTGAAAATAATCTTCATCAACACATTTTTCATTTTTATTGTTCAACAAAGAACTTTCATCAAATATCACATTTATAGCTTCTATGACTTTATTCAGCCTTTTATTATAGCATTTGAAAGCTTTACTATGTGTAGAGTATCCTAAAAAGATACCTTCATTAGATCTTGAACTAAAGCTTTCTAAAATATCACTATCCTTTTTAATAAAACATTTACAACCAAAAATTTTGAAGTTCTTGACATTAGCAGTTTTTCCATGCCATAGCTCATAAGGAGTATAAGCAATCCTTACTCTGATTTGAGCTCTGTTTAGAATATATACAACTGTTCTAGAATTTATTAGGTAGTTTTGCTTCATTTAACATTGTTCTATCCATTTCTTTAACAGTTCTATTTTTTCTTTCAACAAAACCATTTTGTTGTGGTGTACAGGAAGTTGAATGCTGCCTCTTGATGCCATGTTTTTCATAATACTCAATGAATTCTTGGGAGGTGAATTCTCCACCTCTATCTGACCTTAAACATTTGAACTTTAGATCAGTTTCCCTTTCAACCATTTTCCTGAATATTTTGAAGCGTTCAAAAGCTTCAGATTTATGTTTCAAAAAAGTTACCCAAACCATTCTTGAGTAATCATCTACAAATAGCATGAAATATTTTTCACCATTCAGGGATGGAGTTTTAGTTGGACCACATAGATTAGTATGCACAAGCTCTAGTGGTCTATTAGATAAGTATTCTTTGGTTTTCAAAGACGTTCTTGTTTGTTTAACTTTTACACACTTTTCACAAACATTAGCCGGTTTGCTGATTAGAGGCAAGCCTTGAACTTTTTTGTTCTTGCTGACCCTAGAAAGATTATCAAAATTTAGGTTTCCCAATCTTTTATGCCATAACCAGTTTTCTTCAACTTGACTCACAAGACAAGTATTAATTAATGATGACTCTTGAACTGTAGAATCAATTAGATTATAAAGATTTCCTCATGTTCTTAAACCACTAGCAATAACTTTTTTCTTTTCATTCTTGATTGAACATCCTTTAACATTAAAAGAAATGGAATATCCGCTATTGCAAATTTGACTTACACTTAGAAGGTTATGTTTTAAACCTTCTACATAATATACATCATGAATGGGTGTATCTTTATTGAGAATTATTGAACCATGACCTATGATATAGGCACCTGAATTATCTCCAAACTGAACAAAACCTCTATCAAAATCTTATAGAGTTTTAAACTTGCTTTCACGACTAGTCATATGATGTGAAAAACCGCTGTCCAAAACCCAAGTTGCAGGTTTATGGACAAATAGGATTGTTTCAACAATTAGAGACTTTTCAATATTCAAGACAACAGGTTTCCATTCTTGTTTGGGCTTTAAATTCAGTTTACACTGATTAACAAAGTGCCCATAATGAAAGCATTTGAAACATCTGATTTTATTCTTGAAGCCATGCTCATTTCCACTCATCTTACATTTATATGCCTTATGACCAAAAAGATTACCATTGAAACAATAACCCTTAAAGAAGTAGCTTGAGCCTTGTTTTGAAGACTTTTCTTTTTCAACTATTTTAACATTTAAGTTAGATTGGTCAATCTTCTTTTGTAATAAAATCAGTTTTTTTTCTTTTTCATCAAGTGATAACTTTTTATTCTCAATAAGCTGATTTGCATTTTCTAAATTAGCTTGCAACATTTTATTTTCCTTTTCATGATTTGAGATTAATTTCTTTAGTCTCTTTAGTTCTTGCAAAGAGCGAAGAAGTTCTTCCTCAAGATCAATGTCTTCATCTGAATCAAATGAAGATTCTGATTTACTAGATTCTGATTTAAAAACATTTATTATTTCAACCATGAATAATGTTTCTCCTTCTTCTCCTAAATCATTTGATTCTTTGTTTGAGTCCTCTTTTGACAAGAGGCTCTTCTTTTTAAAGTTCTTGAGCCTTTTATTCTGATTCCAATGTTTATTTTTGGGAAAAATTTCAGTTTTCTCATCATTATCATCTTGATCAGCGTAGGGATATTTTGAAGCAAAGTGTCCTAATTGACCACAACTAAAACACTTAGGTTTTCCTTGATATCTCTTTCTCATTTTTCTGACTAACAATGCTTCTAGAGCATATGTTAAATCTAAATCACTCTCATCTTGTTTCTCAGCCTTAAAGGCTGTCTCTTTTGATGTGGAACCAGCTTGATTGCCGATTCTCATCTCATATGCAGTCAAGGTTCCTTGTAACCGATGTAAAGTCATTTTAGAAAAGTGTTTCTTTTCTTCTAAAGTAGAGATCTTTGATTCAAATTTATGTAGAACAGTTTTAACTACCTTTGAGACAATGTCATGTTCTTGAATTATTTCTCCTAATCCCCTTCTAGCATTGACTACTTCATCAATTCTTAAGAAGTAAGCAGCTATACTTTCATCCTCATTCATCTTGAAATTATCAAATTGAGTTTTTAAAGTTATCAACTTTGATTACATAACTTTTTCATCACCTTGGTAAATGGTTTCCAATTTTGCCTAGATATCATTAGCAGATTGACAGTACATGAATTTTACAAACACATCTTTAGTAAGACCACATAGGATAGCAAATTTTGCTCTTTTATCAAGCTCATACTTGGTCTTATCATTAGAATCTGTGGGTATAGTTTTTGGAATAGTATATTTTGTAAATACAACTTCGCACATATTAATATCTAAAGAGTTTATGAAGGCTTCCATCATTATCTTCCAAAAAACATAGTCACTACCATCAAATAATGGGGCTCTACTAAGAGAAGCTCCCTCATCTTGTTCCATTTACTTCCAAACTGTCCCTGGATAATCCCTATAGGCTAGGAAGGGACCCTATGCTCTAATACCACTTGTTGGAAGTGGAAATACTCTGAGAGGGGGGGTGAATCAGTGTATTGGCAGAATTAGGAAGTATTTGCTTTGATAGAAAAATATTGATATGGCAAACAAGATCTATAAACTTAGCATAAGATAAATAATTTTAACTGAACAAAGAACATGAAATACCAAGAGAAATATAATCAAATGGCAGATACTAGAGCATCTAAAGAAAACTCACAAAACATGAATACATTAGTTGTGCCTAGTGGAAAACCTTCAAAACCCAAATAGTCTTTCTCATAGGGTAAAAACCATTCCAAAAAATCTGTACCTCTTATTGATTCACAAAGAGCTTCAACTCTTACATTAGTTTGCAACTTCAAATGCAAGGAGCTTCAACTCAATATTTTTTAGATCTTGTTTCAGATCACATGTAATTGCGTAAATACAATAATATGTTTTACATTTATACTACTACATCTAATCATATGATTTCTTCATAAATCAACTTTGACAATCTCTCTACACAAGAAAGCACAGGCATACACCTTTTCTCTCCACATCTTCGGGTATGCATATCCTTTCTTATATATAGAGATATGACAGTATTTCTTTCAATGTTTTAATCAATAGTTATAATAACTGTAACTATTTTATACAATAAACCCTTTGATAGACACCAAATGAATCCGGTTAAGAGAAAAAACCTTCTTCAAATCTAACTCGCAAATCGAGTTAAGGAAAAACTTCTTTCCTTTTCTATTCAACAACATGCTAATCCATATTCACACTTACAAAGAAAAACAATTCATTCAAACTGAAAAATGTTAACCAATGAATTCAAATGCTCAACAAAATATAAATCTTCTAACAACTTTGAACATTTAAATTGGAAACCTGAACCTTAGTTTACAAAACAGAACTATAAACCCTTCACTCTAAACCTTGAGCAACAAAGTATTCATGAATGGTAGTAAAACTAAAAAAAACTGAATAACTAACCAATGCTTCTTGTCTATCCTTTAACTTCAAAGCTTTGCTCAAACAAATAGTACAGGTAGCTGAAACCATACTTGATTTTATTAAGACAACTCTTTTACTCGTTCACAGCTGTGTGAAATAGAACTTTGAAGAAGCAAAAATGATATCAAAATGTAGTGCTCTGTCCATAGTTTGACATACCAAAAACCTATAAGAACTGGCAACCATTTCATGGTAAAAACTTTCAACCCTATCAGTGCAAAATGGCGGCATCATATTTTCGGCTTCCAAATGCTCAAATGAATATGAGATAAAGAAAATGATAGTTTAGACATTTTTTAGATCCGGAACCCCAAATTATTATTAAACAAAATTTGACATACGTGGCTTGTCAAAAGACCACATGTAACTTAGCAAGTCACCAAAGGTCAACTTAACTCATGATTAGGTATTGTCGAGTTTTCTTTAGTTAAGTTTTAAACCATCCAAATTAAGTAAACATCCCATCCTGCTATCATCAAGGACAATAAGGCAACAATTATTCCTTTGAATGATCAGGGGCATAATAAATGTTAGTTTAGGTCGCTGTTCAAGTGAAGTTGCATCCCATCCTATGTATAGGAGGAGTACCAGTTATAGTCCATGTTTCAATTATTGTACATTAGATTTTGTCAAAGTAAAATTTAGAATATTATATGTGAACCAATAGCTACCCATTCTTTGGAAAAAAACATAATAATTAGATTAATTTTACCTTGACCTACATGCACTTGTGGCTATCCAGCAAACTAAACCCGAGATTTAAAAAAAAAAAAACCTATAGTGTCCCCTTGGTAACCCATAGAAAAGCCTTCAGAGAAAAATAAGCAACTAAACGAAATCTTCTAGGTTCACTTAACACAGTTACAGACTGCAGTAGCATAGGAGACCTCAGATAAGAAGTGAGACTGCTGATTAAAAGTAACTGTTGACCCTGCTAATGCGAATAAAACATCGTTTAACATGTTTATTTAAACATTCTAGGCATTGCTATTCTCCTTGTTAAATTATTCAATACAAACCAACTGCTCTTTTACACCAGTTTCCTCATGGACCTAGCTGTGGGGTTTAGGAAAACTCTAGGACAGTGAACAAAGTTGAGATTTTTGGAGATTGGGTAAACTTGGAACTCTAGAACAGGGGATACCATATTTCAAACATACCAGAGAAAAAAAAAGGGATAACATTAGGTTTGGGGTTCTGGGGAAACAAGGACCGTGCAGCCAGATGAAAAGATGTCCACCATCCTATCCTTGTTGGAAGATTCTAGAAATGTGCGGTAATTTCTATTACAGAAATATAAAATTATAAATTATTGCTAGTATGTTCTAGTAGGTTGCTGTAGGTGGAAGTAAGTAAGTGGAATTTAAAATTATAAGTCATCTATGATTAGTAGTTTCTAGAGGTTTCGTAAGCCCTCTATAAGTAGAGGCATTATGTAAGGATTTGATCATCAAATAAAATCTGATCATTTTAGTTCAGGAGTGGAAGTATCACGGTGTACAGAAATGTAATGGAGTTGAATGATCAACACATCATGTGGTAGAAAAGATAAATGTTGTAACATTCTAGTATATGTTTTGGATTGAAGAATTTAATGTAATTGTGCTGTAGCACTTTGAGTTTATATTTTTGTGTATTTATTTCAATGTGTATTTATTTTCACTCCATCCACCTCCTACAATCCTACAGGCACCACCAACCTATCATGTACTCTAGAGTCTACACCCCAGTCATTTGGCAGGGGAACAAGAACAAAACATTTAGTTAAACCTCTTGGCCGAGTACCATCAAAATTATTTTAGATCATTGAAAATTCAAAAACCCTATAGGAAAAATCAATCAGCCAATTGCATTTTGCTGAAAATAGAAAAGGAAAATCTTAAAAAAGAGAACAATATTTGAGAGCGTACAAAGATTTTAACAAGAGACAAATGTTCCTAAGGCTAAAACGGTAACAGGACTTTGAAATATTTTTCCCTACACTGTCGAATGATGATTAATATGTGAATCAGTGAGGGAAAACAATGAGCCCCCGATTTGTTGTGTAAAATGCAATTAGTAGATTAATGTTCCTACCTGCTACCAGAATTGCATCACTTTTTCTCAGCAGTTTGCCAAACAACGTTTGAGTTGCAAGGGTCATTGCATTGTGTGGTAAAACTGGAGTATTGCAATAAAGCATGGACATCGATCACAACACAATAAAAAGCAGATTTCTGCCACACATTATAGCTGCAACTGACTTAATGAGTATCGATTCAAAAGGCAAAAAACATTCACAAAACATGTTGGTTCACAAACTGCTGAGTAAAAGTGATGTAATTCTGCTAGCAGGTAGAACAACCCACAAATTCTACTTCACAGATGGAAGCAAAGAAAATATAGTAAAAAAACACTATTATAGAGCATGAACAGCTTTCCCTGGGAATCGAATGGTCCGAAGGTCTCGACAATACTAATGCTTAGAAATAATTTTTTGCATACAGTTGGAAGACAACTAAAATGCAATTCAATGATTATTAAATTCTTATGTAATATATGTAGATAAATAAACTTGAAAGAACATGAAAATTATTTGTTCAACAGTGCATGTTTTCTACCTGGTTGATTTATGGCTTAATAGCACTACCAATAAGAAAACATTAAAAAAGTCATATACCTGTGAAAGTGTAATCTATTTTGTACAAGCATTACCAAAGATCGCAAGATTCTGTAATGCATACTACCTACAAATGAATTAAATTGCTTCAATTGCTCTCCACAATCAACAAGAAAGAAAAGCAACCAACGTCAAATTAGCTTATAAGTGAATACACACGTCCCCTGCATGCACTATTTTTGCTTTCTTAAAATGAATAGCAAGGCTCTCTGCAAATAGTGTGCACGATATAAAGAAGAGTGGCAAGTGTAACAAAATTAAAAGAGGAGAGGACGAAAAACGGTTCGTCATTGTCATTTTTCCAAACATCAGTTATGTTAAAGAGAGAGATCACAAAATAAAAGACAAGTGTAAATTACAGAGCTGTGATGGAAACGAGTTAGGAAAACATGGATTAGGATTGGCCATAACGCTAAGTTTAAAAAAAAACAGCACTATTGAAGTCATAGTCTCTGTGACTAACAAAATAAGATCCGAATTCTATGGCTTTACAAAGTCTTCACCGACCAGTACAAAACATATATGGTCTTGAATCAAACAAGTCTTAGTCACTTATTGCAGACTCATACTCATCTAAACATGTGAAGACTGCAACATCAAGGCTTCCTCTCAATTAAGTTTTACCAAAGTAGTTTATATTTCTAACACGTAAAATTCAATTTTATTTCTTTATCAATCATCTATTTCTATACGATAGTTCAAAATTTCTAAATGTAAAAGTATATCATTATACAAAGGATTATCTCTTAAATGACAACGAAGAAGATATATATATATATATATATATATATATATATATATATATATATATATATATATATATATATATATATATATATATATATATATATATATATCTTGATTAAGTTTTGAATTCTAACTAAATTGGTACTCTTGAACTCCAAGTAATACTCGTGAATTTGGTTGATCTATATAGATCTTTTGTGTTATCATGTCTTAATTTAAAATTTTCTAATTTTTCTTAAGTCTCATCTCTTTTATATGTTTTGACCATACTCACCCATAATTCCAATCACTACTCCAAGAAGCCTTAAGCTAAGCCTCATGTGTTTAACAGTCTAAGGGTTTTCATTCAAAGTTTTTTTATAATAAAATCTTTAGTAATAATTGATTGGATATTTTTGTGGTTGGTGTAATGTTGGGAGATAGGGTTCACTAGCTTATGCATGCAAACTAGGAAACTAGGTCTATCTTGTATTTGGATTACATTTAGAATACAAAGCCACAAAGAGATAAGTATGGTTGACTAACGTTGTTCTCAAGAGAGTCAATTCAATATCATACTCTTAGGGCTTCTATTCATTTGTGGTCTATGTTGCCTTGGGGAGTTCTGGACCTACTAGATGAGTTTTTGACCATCAGGGACTAAATTTGGGATCCAAGAGCTTATATCTACCTCCTCCTGAATTTCAATTCATTTCAAGAGGAAAAAGTCAACCTAGGTTACCCTATTATAGAGAAGGTTGCCCTGGACAACCTTGTTTAGGGTTCTGGAAGTGAATTTTTAGATCGAGGTCTGTAGATGTATTCTAACTTTGTTTCCTCTTGTTGCATCTTTCGGAACCTACAACTGAAGCTAGATCTACACATAAGAGAAGAAAAATGGTGTTTTCCCTTTATAGGTGTTCAATGCAAGATGAAATAGACAACTTTGGTTTTGACACTTTTCTAAGTCATTACAAAGAGTCATAAAAGCATCCAATTAATGGACATTTATTACACCATCCTTCCTACAACTATGTTGGATGCATCCCTTCAATCACAATTAAGACATTCTATTTGGTGTTCTAGAATGATTTATATATTTTGGTAAACCTAATAGTAGACAATTGAGGACTAATTATTTTAAAGACCAATAAACTAGTATATATAAATCCATCATTTTTGTAGATTCCAACAACTCGTAAAAGCCTTGGATTGTGCAATCACTAATTATTTTGGAAAACTCATGAGACTCTATTTAGAGTTGTATTCACACAATTTTCCTAAAAAATATGGAACTTCATATGGGAGACATGAGAGATCATAGAAAAATAAACAAATCAAATTTTTATTTATTACAATATTTGATTTAGCTTTTAAAGTAAGGGAAGAATGAAAAATATACCAATAATATTACCTACATATGACTTGACTATAATATAGGTAAAAATATTAATCACTAGACTTAGAAGTTATATAATGTGAGATATTTTTAACTTTTTATTCTTCTTGAGCCTACATTTATTTTTGTTAAATAATTTTTTGAGTTTGATTTGATTTGATTTGATTTAGTAGTTGGAGAGCTAAATTAGAGCAAAACAAAATTGGGACATTTTCTAAATTACTAGATACTATAGTAAATGTAAATCTATGTCGTATTGATGAAAACTAGTTTTTTGGTGGCGAAAATGCTAATATGACATCCATTTTCAATATCTATATCAAACAGCTTTAGGACTAGGTTGCCTACCCACATAGTTTTGCATTTTCACACCCACATTTTGGTGACATGTTCCTTTCTGATTCTTTCTTCCAATTTTACACTCATTCTTTGTATATCTATTTTCTACCTTGTTTGGTGGCAAAAACACTAATATGATATACATATTTTTAATTAAATAATTGTGAATTTTTTGTCACTTCTGATTTCTCCTTCTTCAAATTCTAATCGGTAAACTTGGATAGCCTTTTCACAACTACTAAAATCTTCTTGATAAAAAAAATTCCCTCACTTGAAAATTTTCATTCTTAGGGTTTTCATTCCATTCAAACAAAGGGATCACATTTGCCCCTGTTACAAATAGAGGTATTTCATTTTTTTAAAACTCTCCACAATTTTGATTATTCCACCATTGATTCATTGAGGACCTCTCCTTCCCCACCAGTCTACAATCTTCCTCCATTGTTTTTGTGAAAATTTCTAAAAATTTCTCCTTCTTGCGTTCTCTTTGCTACTATTAATAAAATGATTATTATAAGTAAAATTGATTTATTTACATATTTTTGTATATTTTATATTATTTTTTTATAATTATATTTACTCTATTCAATAGATCTTAGATATGTAGGTGATGTTAAAGATTCTTAAAGAACCTATCTGAAATCACCTTCAACATCACAAAGAAAATCAGCCTAAAACTAATGCTCAAAGACTCTACCGATGATAATCCTTTAAGCACTTATGAAAATAGTTATGAATGTGCCCATTCAACTTTTGGTTTGAATTACTAACATAAAATTTATCATTTTCAATGAGCAATCATGCCACAATAAGTAATCCCGCTGTCATTCGAGAATCCTACAGTCATAAAGTTTTTGCAATCAGTCTGTAATCTTTCTTTTGTGAGCAGCCTTATCGGTACTTTGTATTTCCTTTTCATTCTTCTAAATTAAATATTGAAAATAGAAAATTCATTCGAGAATGGCATACTTGAACATGAAGGTTTCTTTTTACATCCAAACTCTAATTCTATAATGTTTGATGGAAAACTTAAAAGAGGAAAAATAAGCAAATAAATGAAGAGAATCTAAGTTAAAAGAGGAAAAATAAACAAATAAATGAAGAGAAACTAAGTTCATAAAGCACAGAAATAGTAGGGCCCTCTTATGAGAGTGGGCTGATCAACGACAGCCGTAACCATTTAAACTTTTACAATTAGGGGAAATGATTCAGTTTTGTTAAACATTTTAACTTTTCTCTTTTCAAAATGTAATGTTTATCACCTCCTAATTTTTAGGACAGTTTATTTGACAAATCCTCTATTTATAATCAAGTAAGGCTTTTTTTTTTAAGATTACATATCAGAAGAAAAGTAGTGATGGTCAGAGATTGATGATAAAGAAAAACCTATGGAGGGAAATATGCAAATCAATAAATCATCTCGGCGCAGATAATACAGAAGCTATAGGACTATAGGATAGGTCAGATGAGAAGAGGGACTCTTGATTAGAAGCAAAAGTTAACGCACATGGAACATCATTAAAACTATCTATTAAACCCTCCAATTCCTTCACCACTATGGACATAGCTGGTCACGTCATAAAATTGTCCTCTACACACCACATTCCTAATTTTATCAATTTATCTGCCTCCTCTTCTATGCCTATTTCTTCATTTTCAAGTCCTGAATAGACCAAATCCATTAAACTGCCTTCCTCTGCCTTGACCCATAATAGTGAAAACAAACCATCTTCTGAAAGCTCTCTTCTTCGTTTACCGCTGACACTTTCTATCACCATAACACCAAAGCTAAATATATCTATCTTCTCTATGATATGCATGTTCCACAATTTAGGTGCCATGTACCCTAGTGTCCCTCTCATCATGGTTATCACTTCACTTTCATCTCTATTAATCGACTTTGCCAACCCAAAATATGAAACTTTCGCGTTGAAATTCTGGTCTAGAAGTATGTTTTAAGGCTTGATATCAAAATGAATTATACGTTGTTGGCATTCTTCATGAAAATATGTTAATCCTCTTGAAATATTGAGAACTACATTGTATCTAGTCTTCCAATACAACATATATTGATGCATATTGTTTGGAAATATCCATTTATCAAGAGACCCATTTGGTAGATACTCGTATACAAGCATTCGATGGGCCTTTTCTAGAGAAAAGCCTTTCAGCCTTACCAAATTAAGATGGTCAATTTTTCCCAAAATTTCCACTTCTTCCCGGAATTCCCTTTTCCCTTGTCCTGCTCCATCAAGGTGCTGCACTGCTATCTTTGAGCCATCAGCCAAAACACCTTCGTAAACTGAACCAAATCCTCTACTTGCAAGCTTTATACTAAAGCTATTTGTGGCATGCTTTAATTCTTGGAATGTGTAATGTAGAGGTAAACTTGCTGGCTAATCTACTTGATCATCCTCATCTTCATCCTTTTCTTTTTGTTTTCTGCTATCTTCAGACTTTTTTATCGATGCCCACAATAAGATTAACAGAGCCAATGCTCCCTCAACAAAAGCACAAATGATAAAAACAAGTGAGTGCTTAATGCGCTTGGACCTAGACTGGATTTTAATATAAGCAGTGGAATTGTAAAACTCATCTACATAACTATTAGTTTTCATGGAATAGACATTGGATTCTAGATAGCAATAACCACTAGAAAAATTGGTCCCATACCTGAAAAAATAGCTTTGCAAGAGCAGTCTTCAAGATAATGTTTTGTGCATTCATCTCTTGACACCAACCCTGGCGTGGAAGAATTTTCATAAACATAAGTAAAATAGGAAACGTGATCCAATTCCAAAAAGTGATGATTTGTGTGCCTACTTCTTTGTGAGCACACCAGAGGAACACGAGGAGTACATCTGAAATCAGGTTTTGTGACATCAATTGGTTTAAAGACATTGCCATCTGTTGGACAACTGTAGTGACCATTTGTACAAACACCATAGTCTTCGTATGATCTTAGATAATCACACTTGGTCATTGATTTCATAAAGGATGGCACATAGTCGGGGGAAGATCTTCCTATTGTTTTTAGGATGGAGCAGACCCTTAAATGCCCATCTAATTCTAACATAAGGTAAAGGTAGATTTTAGATACTATTAAATTTATTGACGACAATCATCTTCCTTGAGAATATATATGGATGGACTGATTGTTAAACTAAATATAATATAGCTCAACACCATCTCATGACTCGAGATATCTGAAATATATTTTAGCTAGTGCAGAGGCTGTAAACATAGCAAAGCTATCATGGAACAAGGTGCAATAGAAATGACCTTGGCCTGTATTCCTAGGAGAAGTGTTTGCAGTAACCTTCTATGGCACATTCAACTTCTGCCCTTGTAGCATGGTATCAGTTGGATAATCAAAATACTGCCACATGATCCCACCAGAGGTGTTGAAGAGAGAAAGGTTCCCAAATTCTTGTATCGCCATCCTTTGAAAAGTTTGGGTGGATGTATTTGTAGAACACACAAGAGTTCCATCTCAGTTCCTTAACACAAGTTATCCTATGGAGGTGAGTGTTAGGGTTGCATTTTCTTGTACCATTCGGTCTCTATTTGAAGTCCATGCCATTTCCATATCAAGCAGGCTGCCATCAGTGTCGTAGACAAGAAAGAAAGTTGCAAATAGGTAGCCTGTGTCACAAGGACTACCATAGTAGAAGAATCCACATCCAAACTACATATTTATATCATTATATGAGATATTGTTGCTCAAAAGAATCATCCTGACGAGTGCATCTTTGTAAAGTGAAGGTGTCAGGAAATCCAGAGACTGGTAATTGTTGTTCTAAATGAGGCCTCCGTATGCAGTTGCAAAAGGAATAGCAAGGCTTTCTTCAAATAGTAAAAAAGATGTAAGGAACCGTGGCAAAATTAAAAGATCAGAGGTCGAAAAATAGTCCGTTGTTATCATGTTTCCAAACAACAACTATGTTCACGAGAGAGGGCACAATATAAAAGACACCTGCAGATTAGAGAGCTTTAATGGAAATGGATTAGGAAGGTGAGGATTGGGATTATCCATAGCACTAATTTAAAAAAAAGCCAACGATGTTGAAGTCAAAGTCTCTCTGACTAATGAAATCAAGATCCGAATTCATCGCCAACTATATTTCTACTATCAAGTAAATTTGCTTCATTTCACTCTACTAAAGTAAACTACATGTCAGAC
Organism: Chamaecyparis obtusa; assembly: GCA_027943335.1. Lineage (NCBI taxonomy): Eukaryota > Viridiplantae > Streptophyta > Pinopsida > Cupressales > Cupressaceae > Chamaecyparis > Chamaecyparis obtusa. The sequence continues at coordinate 524,523 of BSBK01008781.1, read as the reverse complement.
TTTAATTCTATTCAACGTAGAATTAGTGTCGTGGAAGGGCCCAAGCAAACGCGTGGTCAGCGAAGAATATGTAATAGAACTAGTAATTGCAATTCGGTATGCAATTGTTACACCGAATGGATGTATGTTGTTTAAATTTTTGTATTTATATATATTTTTTCTTCTTTTACTAGATACAATTGTTTTTATATTATTCATATGAGTAAAAAGTGTAATTTAATGCTTATTCCAATTTGATTTTATGGGTTCAAAATGCAGTATAGGTTTTTTCGTAGTTATATTGTAGGTTATTTTGTAGTAATATAAATTTTATTGTAGCTTTATTTTTGACCATTCAATGTTTGATGTTTGGGTTGGAAATTTTGCTTCTTGTGTCTTCATCATGAGCCTTGTTAAGTGGATACCTATTAAGTGATATGTAAAATATTTATGTTACATAAAAATTAATTTTTTTCGTAAACAATTTTTTAAAATTGAAATATTTTGTTTTATAAAAAATGTAAAATTATATTACTTAGTGAACCCTTAGTGCATTTGTCGATTAAGTGATAGTGATGGATGACTTTGAAGATGAACCAATAAAATTTGTTTCCATGATTCTATACTTTAGCTTCTTATAACTTTTTTGAATGATTCAGTTAGTATTGTTACATCATAATCTAAGGACCTCCTTTAAGTTTCTTGATAATTTATTTTATGAAAATTGACTATAGTCTATGTCCTTTTTGTTGAGAGTTAGCGACTGAAATTTTTCTCCTTGTCACTAAATGATTTTTCATTTACTGATTTAATTCTAAGACTATCGACTACCATTAGATCTTAATGTAACGGTTTTCCTTGCAGTATAGAGTATTATCTTAATTGCAGTAAATTTTAATAGACTTTGATTTCTTCTCGCATCTTACGGCTAGGCACATGATTTAAACTTGATGGTGCTAATTTTCTTGAGTAAAAGCTTTGAAAAATTAAATATATGTAAGGTGAATTTCAACCACACAATCTTAATCCATCGACAGTCGATCAATCTCTGAATGAAACTTCTAACTACCAATAATTTGGGAGAATGTGTGAGTTAGACATTCTTTCATTCTCCAGATGTTTGGGACTTAACCAAATTTATCTACAATTCTCCAAATTTGTTCTGTAACCGCCAGAGTATTTTGAGTTTCGGCAACTAAGCATTTAATAATGGATTTTGAGGTGGTTAACATCTAAATCCGATATGTCAACTAAAAGCATTTTACTATAATATTTGCAATAATATAAACTTAAACAATGATGTAACTTTTTAATGATTATTCGATAAAAAACATTATATATCTATATTTAAATTAAAATAAAATTGAAAAGTTCTAATTAATATAAAATCTTATAATTAAGTTAGTAAATTAATAAGTGTACGATATATCACAAAAATTAAGAGTGACAAATTTTGCATTAGACAACTTCAATATTATATATAAAATTAGATGACAATAGTTAGAACATTTAATGCATATACGTGACAAATCTAAGAAAGATTTTGTTAATTAATACTCTTCCAAATGGTATACAAAGTCAAGTATTTGTATTCAATGCAAGGTTTTAGATCATCAGATTTATATGCCAGTAACTACTAAATCCGACATTGTACCGAGTACCTTTATAATTTTGAGATGACAGTTCATATTAAATCTCTTAATCTCTGAATTAAATAGTTGATTTAATCTTTATTAAATGTTTAAGTGACATTAGTAAGATCTTGGCTTTCAAACGACACAATCAAGGTAGTCGCTGTATCTCCCAATGTAAATCTTCTATTTGATATTTTGTGGAGATTTAGTGAATATTGGAAAATAAAGATGTTTGATTTCATTTGGCGACTTCACGAGTATAGTTATATCATAGACGCTTAATGTTTTCTTATATATCCATTTTGTCTAGAGATTGCCCAAGTGAGGGTAGAATTGATGAAGAGATTACGTGACTATAGTAATATGAACCCTACCGAGAACTAAAAATAATTAATTTTGGATTTAGTAGTCATGAACAACTAATTTCAATATGCCAACAAAAGCCATTTAATGGGTGACTATACCCTTTTCTCATGATCTCTGAATGAAATTTCTTACTGCAAAGAATTTGGAAGAATGCGCGACTAAGGCATTTTCCCATTCTCAAGATGTTTGGGACTTAACCAATTTAACTAGGAGATTTAGAGATCAAGGTAATGTCCAGTTCTCCAAATTTATTAGATTTTGTTAATTAATACTCTTCCAAATCATATACAAAGTCAAATATTGGTATTGAATACAAGGTTTCTATGCATCAGATTTATATGCCAGCAACGATTAAATCTAACATTGTACCGAGTACCTTTATAATTTTGAGGTGACGGTTTATATTAGATCTCTTAATCTCTTTATATTGGTATACATAAGTTATCTATGTCAAAATTTGCATTTGATGACATCGATATTATACATCAAATTAACTGACAATAGTGACAACATTTAAAGCACATCCGTAACAAATCTAATAAAGATTTTGTTCTAAAATGATATTAAATTGTTTTTGGAATTTTACAACATGTCACATATTAAATGCTTAAGTGTTTTACATATAATATAACTTAACTATCTCTGATTTCACTTAACATGACATCAATATAAGACATGAAATTAACTCACAATAGTTGAAACAATTAAAGAACATCCGTAGAAAATATACTAAAGATTTCATTAATTAATAATCTTCTAATTACTATAAAAGGATCAACAACAAAATCAGTTCATTGCAAAGATCATTACAGCAAATAATATAGATTACCATAAATCAACAATTAGCAATGGAAGCTACATTTACTTTTCAAACAAGCACACAACAAATAGCTTTCTTTGGGAGAGTAGAACATACATATTTAAAAAATTTATTGCTCTACAAGACTAACTCTATTGTGCAAGTAGTTGAATGGGCATTAGGTGAAGAATTTCACAATGCTACTCATCGACGGAAGGATAATGCTAATATTTATGCTATGTTAATGGATTGGGGTTTGGAAATAGGAGAAAATGTTTAGACTGTTCATTTGTTGGCATTAAGTATGTTTGTCATTAGTGACAACACTTATTCAGACTCTGTGTGTTTACCGAGCAGACAGGAAAGTGTTTACCGAGCAGCAGAACAGTGTTTACCAAGCAGCTGAACAGTGTTTACCGAACAGACCAAGCTTCACAGTGCTTACCAAGTTATCATTACCGAGTGATGAGATGAGTAGTGTTTACCGAGTGCTAGCATGGTAAATAGGGAATTCAGTTTCTACCGAGTGACACTATATCTACAGAGTCTCCAGTATATACCGAGTTCAAAACTTCAACCAAGTGGTTAGTATGGACTGAGCCTCCACTTCTACCGAGAGCATGATGATGTCGAGTAACATAGTGGATGCTGAGTATCAGAAAGTCGACGAGTTACTTTGCAGTAACCGAGTAACTATATTTGGGCCGACTCAGTAATATTTGTGTTAGCTTGTTTAAGAGCTGACTTTGTAATTATTTTGTAATTGTTTTCGATTGATATATAAACATTGTTTTGTATCATATCCAAGATGGAGAAGAAGCGAGAAGTGTGAAAAAGAGAAGAAAGGCAGAGATAAGTGAATTACAAAGGGCTATATCAGTATAAGGAGAAGCAGAGATATATCCATCACAGAAGGTGATCAGTACATCAAAGAATCTCAATCAACAAGTACAGTTGCAAGTAAGAGATCTACTGTTTCATCCTAACAGGTGAATCAGCTTAAAATCCTTTAATAGGGTAGACTTAAAAGTCTTTGTAAAATCTCTTAACCGAGTGCATACTTCATTGTATGTTTGTAAATCCTCTAGCAAGGTGGACCTAGCAGTCCTTATTGCTCCTAACAGGGTAGATCATCAAAAGTGATCATTATAAGCTTTAATCAGCAAACTTTATACTACAGTATTGAAGTTTTGTGCGTATCATCCCCACCCCAGTTTTACTATCTATTTGGAAGGTTTCTGGATCACCAAATCTCTATGTTCAAAGTGTTCAAATTTTTATTCTTTCTATTACTCATGCATGCAGTTAGCTTATTGATCTAAATGTTATTTGGAATATGGTTAAGATCTGAATTTGTTAAAACTCTTGAAGTTACTGATTCACCCCTCCCCTCTCAGTAACTTGGCTAGTCTTGAATATTTCCAACAATTGGTATGAGAGCTTTGTGGTTCTCAGGATAAAGTTTGACAGCTTGAGAAAAGATTCAGGACAATGGAGATATTCAAACTTAACAAAGTAATTGAGAATGAAAAGCTAGATCTAGAATTGGCCATAGCTCAACTCAAGGAAGCAAAAGAGCATCTTTCCAAATCCCTAAAAAGAAGGAAGGAACTTGCAAATTAGATGAATGACCACCAGTATGTTGAAGAAAAGATTGAAGACTTTTTCCCTTCAAGCAACTTAGATGAGGTAAACAATGCAATCAAAGAACTTCTAGAAAAGAATGGATCTCTGCAAGAAGAAGTAAGAAAATTGAAAAGAGAATAGGAAATTCAGTCAACAAGATTCTGTGAAATCTTAGAGCAAAGAAACAAGATGAAAGATGAACAAACTCTTCATCTAGAAAACCTTATTGATCAAGTCTCTGATGCAAATGAAGAAATCTTGACTCTGAGATCAGAAAATGAAAATATAAGAGAGGAGCTGAGATCTGAAAAGCAAATCAATTTAAGATTGGTGAATGACCTAGACACTGAAAGGCAAATCAATGAGAGAATGTTGAAATCTCAAGAAGATATGAATCAAGTGTATGAACGAAACCTTCATAAGCAAAAAGGAAAAGAAGGACTTGGATACAAAGAGGAAGGTGAATCCTCCAAACAAGGTACTCAAAAGAATCAAAAACCCACTTGTAATCACTGTGGCAAAATTGGTCATACTTCAAACAAATGTTGGAGCAATGGAAAAGAAAAATTCAATGGAAAATGCTACAATTCAAATCAACATGGTCATAAAGAAAATGAATGCAAGGAGAAACCAAGATTTAAAGGAAAATGTCACAAATGTAACAAACAAGGTAACAAGGCATCAGAATGCAGAACTAAAACACCCAATCCAGTAGAACAAATTGTGAAAGAAATATTTGGTTGGGATTACAAAACTTGGTGTAGGTGTCATTACTGTGGTGAATATGGACACATTGGCATGAATTATGTAAGGCATCACTTGAGAAAAAGGGAAACTACCATAAGATGTTATAAATGCACTAAGCTTGGTCACATAGCTAAAAATTGCATGAATTCAGGAAAAGTTGAAGATGAAAAGAAAGCAAAAGCAGATAGCACTAGGAAGTAGATGAGACAACAGTGGACTCATAAACCTACCAAGCAAACTAGTCCAAGTAATGAAGTCACTCATGAAGAGGGTGGCTCTATCAATTCTAACTAAGTCTCCAGGAAAGCACTGGAACTGTATCTTCATAGACATATTCCAAACAATTCCAGAATTAAAAGGAAGAAAGATCCAAATCAGTATGCAAGATACAACAGGATCACAAGAAGGTCAGTATCAGTTATCACCGAGCAAGGTCGGGAGTAACCTAATTTCATATGGTTACCGAGTAAGGTCAGAGTAGTATGAAGTCGTATGTTCTCTGAGTTGTGGAATCTTCACCGAGCAATTAATGCATAGTGGCTGACAGTCTGTCAAGTTCAATACCCTAATTCCTACAGAGCATTAATGACAAAATTTTAACAAAAAGCATGAAATCGAGTTCATTCTTCACCGCGAATATCAGCATATTGAGTAGAGAAATTTCTAGTGCGATCAAGCGATTCGAAGCAAAATTTTGTAGAAGAAATTTTTCAAAGAATTTTCTACCGAGCTACCATGGTATCATCCAACACCAAAGTAAAGAAAGGTTTGGAAATGTTAGTTCAAGGAGAATGGAAAGCACCGTATTTCAAACTCGTGCCCGCGATTATAGAAACCTTAGATCTGAGTGGAGCTCAATCATAGATTCCTCCAAAGGTACTTCTTGTAAACAACATTTGTAGTCATTTTAAAGGTACAATTCAAGAGCTTGGAACCCTAGAGATAGACGTTGTTCGTGATGAACTATGTGTTGATGGTGTTCTCAAACCAAAACTTAAACATTTGGAAGATAAGGGTTTGACACATATCACCCACTTGCCTCGGAGTTTCCAGATAAAATGGATTAGATATATCCTAAGCCAAGTGCATGAAGGTAAAATTTGGCTTAAGCAACCAGTGGAAATAACAAAGACGATGATTTTTTGAATCACTGGTCTTCCCATGCTTGCCAAGGCTAAATCTACAAAAACCCTAGGTCGGGTAGAGCTGGAAAAGAAAACCCTAGCCGAATGGGACGGTAGAGGTATGAGAATAAATAGTATTACCGATGCAGAACTAAAATTTGGCACATATGTTATAGCTCACAAGATATACAGTTCAAGTCGATAGAATAGTGTTCCTTGTGAAGCTGTTGACCTAGCTTATAAAATTGTGAAGAACAATCTGTCATTTGACCTAGCAGATTTATTGTTGAAACAGTTCAACAAGAATATGGAGAGCATTCAAACCTCAAAGAACAATCCATGTAAGTTTAGCTCACTGTTGGTTTGTTTATTTTTCTATGCTCAAATTTTTTTCCCATCAAAAGGCATGGTAAAATGGAGAAAGGATGTGCCTGTTCTTTATCAGATAAATGAGTACATTATAGAAATGGGTGAGAATTTTGCAAGCATAATGGATAACTATTTTGAATCTTTTAAAGAAAAGATGAATAACAGATTTCGGATTCCACAAAAGTTGGTGGAAGATTATAAAGATGATATTTGTTTCATGGTTGATTGTGATAGAGTATACATTCAGGTAGTAAGGCCTAGGATTGTATGGGTGAAACCTCTTCCTTATGAGGTAAACATTGATGAGACAAAGGATATAATTGAAGCCCTAGTAAATCAACCTGTTGATCCAAAGGCTCCATACTTTGGAACATATGATGAAGCTAAGGTAAGAATTGAGCTAAGCATAAAACTTCCACAAGCGGTTAACAAAGGTAGAAAGAGGATGGCCAAGATGCAATCTAGCACACCTCTAATGTTAATCGAGGGAAAAGGAGAGGACATTGAAGAAGAAGAAGAAAAGAATGAGAGTGAAGAAGAACAAGTACCTGTGAAGAAGAAAGGGAAGGCGACAATCACTAAGGCACCAAAACAATTTACTGTAGTCTTCATAAGAAAAACAAGGGGCAAGGTAGGTAAACTCAATGATGATATAGTACTCAAAAGGCCTCCTCCCTCATTTGAACAAAAGATTAAGGATTTGAGAGAAGGATTTGGAATTTCAAATTTCAAATCTCTCAAATATGAAATTAGATAAGAGGCAGAGAAGCAGGAAATTGAAGATGTTGTTATTGAGAAAATGGGAAAATGGAAGTACTCACCTGATGATATGGCTTCTCAAATTCTAGGTGTTCTATTGGATAAAGTCAAGTTGAGATGGTCCAATGCAAGACAAACTATCAAGGACATATATGCTCAAACCTTAAGACAGTTGATGCCAAGTTTGAAAAATGCTGAAATAAATAAGGCATTGATAGAAAATGAGCACAAGATGACACTAAAATTCAATAGTTGTTTGATTTTGATCAAGGATACAGAGTTGGTTGTGAAGAGTGCAATTTCTACTTGGAAAAACATCTATCATCTTCACAAACTGAGTGTTGAAACCATGATAATAAAAGATATTGAAGATGACAGTGATGAAGAAGAAGAAGTAGTTCAGATTGATAATGTTGAGGTAGAAGAAGAGGAAGAAGCTACCGAGGAAGCTAAGAAGAATGTTGAGGAAGATGATCTAGTTCGGATAGCTGCAGAGGTGATTGCCTCACTTCCTCACTCTCCAGTAAAAATTGCTACATCTAGCCCAGAGATAACTTCAAGTGTGATTGTGACAACACCTACAGATGCATCAAATGTCCAATCATCACTAGCACAACTCAATGTATCAATGACAAAAGTGGCTACCACTTCATCTACCGAGCTTCAGCCTCCTTCCACCGAGTTGCAGTCTCTAGCACCATCTTCAGTACCTTCTTCAGTTTTGAGTTTTTCAGTAGTAAGTACTTCAGATTCTACAGTTGTAAATACTTCAATTTTTGGTTTATCAAGTATTCTAGTTAGCATTCCATTAGTCAGAAGTTTATCATTTTTCATTGCAAGTCCTACTGTCTCTACAATAATTTCTACTACAAAGGCATTAAGTATAAAAACTCAACCGAGTACAAAATTTTTGAGTAAGAATATAGAAGGAGATATAGATTTAGATGAGGAGATAGAAATTCCACAATTAGATTTTGCAAATCTTTCAGCAGACCAAATGCAAATAGTTGGTGAAATCCTCCAGAAGAAAGCAAAGTAGAAGAAACTAAAAGAAGAAAGAGATTAGGAATATAAGATCATTGAGGATGCCAAGAATATTTTGACATAAGCAATAGGTGTTGAAGTTGATTCCTCTCAACACATTTTGTTACAGATGGCAGAGGTAGTAAAAAAGTTCAATGAGGATTCTTCTGGATTAGATAAGTTGCTTGAGAAGGCTAAGAAGAAGTTTGACAATAAAGTACTTGAGTGTATTGCTCAGCAAATAGCTATCAATCAGGCAGGGTTATCTTCAGTTTTGACTAGCATTGAGTCCTCCTATTCCAAGGTAACATCATTTTTTGTCAAAGTATGTAATGTTGCCGAGTTCTCAAAGGAGATTAAAGACAAAATAAATAAGATTGATGAGGATCTGAAGATCAGTGCACATAAGTTGCAACTTGAACCTAGTTCAAGCTCTGCACATCATATGATAGTCAGATTCCTATTCAATAAGCAGTCAGAGTTATTGAGAGAAGATGCAAGGATCAAGTCAACATTAATAGATATTCAGAACATGATCCTTCCCATCATGGATACAATGCAGAAGCATATTGCACACTCAAAAACATTGATCCATGACAATCAATTTTCAATTGCAGATCAAATGATTGAACTCTCTACAGAAGTCCAAGTTGCACTCCATACATGCAAGATTCTGCAAGAAAATTGGGATAGAACTCTAGCATTAATAAGTAAGGTACATTCTGATTTTCTCTCACACTTTGGCATCTCTGTGTAAAATATTTGTATATACACCTTTGGCATTATTTTCAAAAAGGGGGAGAAAGTATATAAGATATGTGAGATATGAAAGGGGGAGTAAGTATATGAGAGAAATAGGAAATATGAGTATGAGGTGAAATAAGATATTTGTATATATACTGTATGGGGGAGACATGAAATGTATATACAGTAGTATGACAAAGATAAATTTTTGAAAAATAAAAAATAGATTCAGCATGATTTTTTGGGCAATAAGTGTTTTTGTCACTAATGCCAAAGGGGAAGATTGTTGGCATTAAGTATGTTTGTCATTAGTGACAACACTTGTTCAGACTCTATGTGTTTACCAAGCAGACAGGATAGTGTTTATCGAGCAGCAGAACAGTGTTTACCGAGCAACTAAACAGTGTTTACCGAACAGACCGAGCTTCGCAGTGCTTACCGAGTTATCATTACTGAGTGATGAGATGAGCAGTGTTTACTGAGTGCCAGCATGGTAAACAAGGAACTTAGTTTCTATCAAGTGACACTATATCTACCAAGTCTCCAGTATATACCGAGTTTGAAACTTCAACCGAGTGGTTAGTATGGACTGAGCCTCCACTTCTACCGAGAGCATGACGATGCCGAGTAACGTAGTGGATGCCGAGTATCAGAAATTCACCGAGTTAGTTTGCAATAACTGAGTAACTATATTTGGGCCGACTCAGTAATATTTGTGTTGGCTTGTTTAAGAGCCGACTTTGTAATTATTTTGTAATTTTTTTGGATTGATATATAAACATTGTTTTGTATCATATCCAAGATGGAGAAGAAGCGAGAAGTGTGAAAAAGAGAAGAAAGGAAGAGATAAGAGAATTACAAAGGGCTATAGTAGTATAAGGAGTAGCACAGAAGGTGATCAGTACATCAAAGACTCTCAATCAGCAAGTACAGTTGCAAGTAAGAGATCTACTATTTCATCCTAACAAGTGAATCAACTTAAAATCCTTTAACAAGGTAGACTTAATAGTCTTTGTAAAATCTCTTAACCGAGTGCATACTTCATTGTATGTTTATAAATCCTCTAACAAGGTGGACCTAGCAGTCCTTATTGCTCCTAATAGGGTAGATCATCAGAAGTGATCATTGTAAGCCTTAACCGACAAACTTTATATCGCAGTATTGAAGTTTTGTGGGTATCATCCCCACCCCAGTTTTACTTTCTATTTGGAAGGTTTCTGGGTCCCCAAATCTCTGTGTTCAAAGTGTTCAAAGTTTTATTCTTTCTATTACTCATGCATGCAGTTAGCTTATTGATCTAAATGTTATTTGGAATATGGTTAAGATCTAAATTTGTAAAAGTTTTGAAGTTACTGATTCACCGCTCCCCTCTCAGTAACTTGGCTAGTCTTGGTTAGTCTTGGGGCTTGTTTCAAACCATACAATGCTTTGTGTAACTTGCAGACCATATTCCTTTTGTCTGGATTAATAGAACCTTCAGGTTGCTCAATGTAGACTTCTTCATCAAGAATACCATTGAGAAATGCAGATTTTACATCCATCTGATATACCTTAAATCCTTTATGTGCTACATATGCAAGTAGAGTTCTTACACCTTCTAATCTTGCAACAGGAGAAAAAGTCTCTCCATAATCTATACGTTCTTTTTGAGAATACCCTTTACACACTAATCTAGCTTTGTTTCTAGATACTTGACCATCTTCATTCAGCTTGCTTCTGAATACCCATTTCATAAGCAGTTGTGCAGTCTTTGATCTCATCAAATTCTTCATAAGTAAGAGCTGATGCAATGTCTATCATCATGGTGTTATGGTGTTAGCATTGTATGGTCTGAATATTGCTCTACAAGACTAACTCTATTGTGCAAGTAGTTGAATAGGCATTAGGTGAAGAATTTCACAATGCTACTCATCGACAAAAGGATAATGCTGATATTTCCGCTATGTTAATGGCTTGGGGTTTGGAAATAGGAGAAAATGTTTAGACTGTTCATTTTGTCATGATCTCTCTTTACCCTAAAGATTTGATTAACGGACTTAATTTGTTGCTAGAATACACACAACTTGGTCAAGGTTTTGACTACAGTAACTATTTTGTAAACAAAGAAGAAATTGAAAAGATAGGTATTTTACCATTTCTATGATGGCCAATGTCAATAGATAAAGAGGTTTACAAAAATGATATTGAAAATCAATGGTAAATCTGTGTAAACAAATCAGGCAATATAAACAAATTGAAGCCGCATCAATATTTCCAGTTGTCTTTCCACAACATGAACGTTCTGTCTGTGTACAAATAAAAAGAAAACATTGGAATAATCAAGCTTTTATAGAAAATTAATTTCAATTAAGGATGTCAATCATCTATTTGAAACACTGTCCCAGTTTTCATTAACAAAAATGAAAGATAAATGAAAATTTTGCACGCTGATAAAAAACTAAGGTAATTACTATAATATTTATATTTTATTAAACTTAAAAAACCATAACATTATTTTCTATTGTTTTTATCAATTTTTTGTATGTTTTAATTCAGGTATGCTAAAGCATATACTTTTGTAAAGTAAGATAAGAGGAAGAAAAAGATTTTCAATTTTATATGGCAGGTTGTTCATATTTGTAGTAAACTACATTCTTGTTAAATTATCTGGATTACATTTTGTTTTGCATAAATGATATTGTAAAGGAAAATACATTTGAGGATATGGATTTTTTTATACAAAATCAAAATATTTTTAGAGATGTGGAAATGCTATTTGGTGTTTTCAATGAAATATAGCTAATTGAACAGTGAATATGTTTTTTCCAATATTCTAAAATATGTTTTAATTTATCTATTTAGAAAAAATGTTAA